>CM038214.1:71763511-71985051 GCA_021442155.1 Cymbidium sinense
AACAATTGAAAAAAAAACTAAATCAAATTAAAATAAATCAATGAAATTAATCTTGACTAGTTTTGAATTGACTTAAGTCCCTCAACGACATTCACTCAGTAGTCACCCTTAGGTTGGGTTTGATTTATTATGGATCCAACTTCTCACCTTAGCGATTGATCACTTCTTTGGTAGATGTAAGTCTACTACACTTTCTTCCTAAGTGCAATCATTGCACACTGAAAGGCAACCCCTTAGGTCAGATAGTCCTACCTTGTGGTTTGTAGACTATCCCTTTGGATTTGTAAATCTGAGATAGGTCAAAGATAACATAGCCCCTTCTCAGTGGGTCCATCTCACACCAATAGGGTCCATAACAAACTAAATTTTAAACCAACCTTCTTAATGGAGTCAAATTAAAATATATTGAACAAACCAAACTTCTCCTTAGTGAGGCGCAAATCAAATTAATCTCCCCAATGGAGCCATAAGAAATACCATCAAATGCTTTTCCTCAGCAGATAGCCTGAACTTTCTTCCCGAGTGGAAGGTTCACATTCCCAATCCCTAGTAGATTATAGATTCTTATCCCAACAGATACATACCCAAATAAATCATATTCACAATCAAACTTAAATCCATAATTGAAAGTTCACATACTCAATCCCCCATGGATTCCTTCTGGCTCTCTTATGCCCTTGGCATAAAGAGGGCTACTTTGCACTAAGATCGGGATTCTATCTTCCTTTTAAGTTTAGGTATATATAATTTCTATTAGTGTTTATAGTCTTTTGGATGTTGTTGATCATCTCGGTCAACGCCAATATGTGCAGTGTGCCTTGTCAGTTACACCCACCTATTGGGGGGTCCTTTTGTTAACCTCACTTTTGGAGCGAGTTCTCAAACTCCTCTTCTTAGACCTAGGAACCTTTTAGACACTAAGGTTTCCTTAGTCATAAGACACTTCTAGAGATTAGGTGAACACTTAACCTATGCCTAGAAACTTAGAAGTGTTAATCATCGGATTAGGCCATGCCTTAGAGACTTAGGAAAATCACCTACCCTATAGCCTAAACCCAATCCATGTACACCTTCTTAAATTCAATTCAAATCCAAATTTCTAACCAAACCTCAAACTCAATTTCAAATCCAAATCCAAATCCAAACTCAATTCCAAATGATTGAATCCTAAGATCAAATCCAAACTTGAAATCCTTCCCAAGCCCTTTAATCAACCATCATGAACTTAGCCAAATTTTCATCCAATTCAATCCTAGCTCAATTGAATTTCTTATAAATCAATTGTACCTTCAATTATCTTCTCAAATATAAATGAAATATAAATTCAAATAGCCAAAACCAGATCCAAAATCAAATTAAAACCCAATTTAAACTCTTTAAGCCATTTCTTTGAACTTGGTGAAAACCCATCTAAATCAAGCCAAAATCAATGGATTTTTCCTTGAATCAATCATTCCTTCAATCATCTATCCCAATATAAATGAAACATACAATCATCTAGTCAAACCAAAATTAACCCAAGTCAAACCCAACCTAGACCATTTGACTTGAAATATTCAAATGAACCAAAGCTCATTTGAATTAAAACAATAGCAATTGAATTTATATTTTAATATCAAATCTATATATAAACTCAACTAAATCAAACTCAATCCAAAATCAAGCCAACTAAATCCAATTGGTTCACTTGACCCAAAGTGGCCAATTTGACCTACATGAACCAAAATCTAATTCAATCCAAATCAAAGTGAATTATACCAATCCAAACCTATTGTCATGATTTTTGATCCCCCAAGGATGAAATTGATATAAATTAGGTCAAACCAAGTCAACCTAGCCTATTGACCAAGTTAACCCTTTAGCTTATATGAACCCAAAATAGCCAAATTTCAACCTAAGCCAAATCCATTAAAACTAATGATTCAAATCAACTCAAAATCAAGATTTAAACATGACTTGACCTTCAATTCAGCCAAACCTAGCCCTATTGGTGCTCTTAACCCAAGTTGACCTAAATTGAGATAAAGGGTCAAATTAGACTAAACCCAAATTAAATATAAATTAAATCAAACCAAAGCATACAATCCTTACCAAATAGTTATATGAACTTGACCTAACCTTTGGTTTGACCCAATTTGACCAATTGGTCAACCTAACCCATTTTGACCCAATTTGATCCAAAAGGGTCAAATTGAGCCAAACCTAACAAATTAAACTCCAAATGACATGAAATTTTGTCCAACTCACTTTTGACTCATTTCAAATATTTCTAAATCAAATTCAATGCCAAAGGACCACTCTATCCTTGGGATAAGGGTATCACATAAGATAAAACACCCATCTAATTGGTTATTTCTCTTCCTTGGCCACTTGACACTCATCCATTGGTCCACTGAGGCTCCAAGGACACTGTCCAACTTGACCCAAGAGGTGGTTGGGTTAGCCATGACTTATGGGGAAGTGAAATCACCTCCCCTCCCCCATTGGAACACATGGCATGAAGGACCTCCACTTCCCTTTCCTAGGACACCCACTTATCCTTCATAGCAACCACCTCCCATGCCTTGGCCAACCAAATTAAGCCACCTAAGGAGAATCCCAACCACCCCCAACCAAGGACACCCACTTAGACCAAAAATCACCATGAATGAGGTGATTTTGATGGAGACGAAAGTAGAGAGGCAAAACTCATCCTCACACACTCATTTTACTCTCCTAGAGCTCCCAAACTAACTAGCAATCATTCTCACTTTTTTTTAGCAGAAGCCATCAAAATCAAGTGGATTCTAGTGAGGAAGACCATTGGTGGATACATTATTATAAAGTGAAGCAAGATCCCAAACCCATTATAAAGCTTCTTATTGCACTTAGCAGAGCACTCAGATCATCACTGCCACTAGAATCATCCTGAGGTAATTTTAAGAACCGTAACCTTAGGTTCTTTTTTTTGTGATAGTTTTGAATTTCTTTAGATTACCCTTACAATATTTTACATAATCCCCATGCATTTGGAGTAATTTTCTGCGAAGATCGCTAGAAAATTGAGCCTAAAATGAAGTTTATTTTCAATTTTTTCACAAGAATCACAAAAATCATGCCTAAAAAAGTGTTATGTCCACCTCTTGCATAAGATCGCCCTCCAGCCATCCGATCTCCCATTTAGAGAGATGGATGGCTCAGATCATGTGGATCATGTGGCTGTGATTGATGGATCATTCGACCTTGATCACGTGGATCACACGTATCAATCTAGACTTTCTGATCTACAGGATAGTCAATCTAACTGCATCCCTGCCATTCTCGCTCATCCGCTATGATACCAAGCCATGGTCCGTTGGTGCGCGTGTGCAGGTTAAGTAAGAAATTAGGGATTTTATGTGTTTTAAAAATTAATTAAAACACCTAAAAATTTAAAAATTCATAAAAAATATAATACTTAACTAAAAATTACAAATAAAGGCTCGTTGGATTTGTCATTCTGCGGGGAATCCAATGAATATAAAAGCCCTAAAATTTATTTAATATTTTGATTTTAACTTAAGTTTTAGGTAAAATCAAATTTATTAATTAAACCAAAAGGACAGATTAGATTGACTTGAAATTTTTAGAGATTAAGAATGAGCATAAAATCTACTGACCATAAAAATTTCAAGTCAAAAGGATTTTTAGATCGGGAGATATTGCATTATAAAGTTTAAATAGTTAAAATAAATTAATGGACTTTATAAAAATGATGGAAAATCATTTAAATCAGCTGACACTTTGAAAAATTATAACAAATCTTAGAAAAATTATGAAAATGCAAGTAAATATTTATTTTGAAGGTATTTCAAAGGAGATTAAATTAGAATTGATCCCAGTTAAATTTGAATAGTAATTAAGGCTTAATTTAGGTATAATTAAAATTTTAATCATCTTAATTACTTTTTAATTACCTAAGCAATTTATCCAAACTTTTTGTGGTTGATTAATGGGATGACCTCTGCATCCCATAATTTTCTTGAAATTTATTACAAGATTAATTAGTGAAATTGGTTGTCTTAACCTTAGTTATTTTCCTAATAAATTAGGCAATTAATTTATATTCTAAATAGTAGGAAAATCATTAAGTAAGCTTGCTAATCATTGTAATATAGTGAATGGGCATGGGAAATGAGATTCAGACCTCTTTCCCAATCTTTTCCCTACGTCCATTTCACTTGAATGGAAATTAATTAATTTGGGATTAATTGATGGTTTAATTCATTAATTAAATTGCTTAATTAATCAATTCAAAACTATAATCACATTGAGTCTTAATTAATCAATTTATTGGTAGATCTTTAGGTGTTCAATATCCTAAAGACATTTAAGGAAATTATGGTTAACCACATGCATGGGAAAACTATGAAAGTAATTAATTAAGTTTCTTAACTTTATTAATCACTAATTGTGGGCCAATTGCATTAGGCCTATTTGGTTTCTTAGATTTATTATTGATTTAATTTCCAATGTATGTACATATCATGTTTATGCTTCGTTCAGTTACGTATTGCTTTAAATTAATATTGCATAGGTAAAAAATTCGATTATTATTTAATTTTAGCTAATTAACCATAAAATCAACTTAGTAATTTTCATTAACCAAATTAAATCACAAAACATGGGAATATGTTAGGATCAAGACTTTACCTCATTTCTTCAAACTAAATTAAATATAAAATTGAAAGTGATAATTAAAAGCCTTGGTTTTCTTTAAATGCTTTTGTTTGATTTGATTGTCCTTAGAAATTAATTCAATTGAATGATATCACATGTTTATGCTTATTCATTCATTTTCAATCATATTAAATGTTGTATGTCATTTGAAATCATACATTCATCTTTTCAAAATTAATTAAATCAAATGGTTTTACTTTTTGTCAAGCTTCCATGTGTTGATTTAATTTATAATATGTATTATTATCATTATTAAATCCAAACATATTTTTCAAATCTTATAAATGAATGGTTACATATGCTATGAATGCTAGTTATAAATACATAAGAGATGTATGTGATTATAGCTTAAATGTATGAAGTGAAGCTCCTTTCCTTTTATTCATGTATTGACTTATCTAAGTGAGAATGTTAATGGGTATGTAGTCTGGACATCCTAAGAATATGAGGCTTTAGTTAGCCCCAAGGTGGTCATTTGATTACCTCACTTCTCGATTTAATAGTGGCATGTACTCCATTTGATTTCATTCTTATGTATTTCAATACTAGAATTTGGATGAGGCTTTAATTCATATACATAAATGATTCAATCAAATTAAATATCATTTTTTTGCACGATTTACATTCTCCAAATTATGAATACATGTGTATGTATCTATGAAAAGTGGTATATAATCTAGACATCCTAGAAATACAAGGCTTTAGCTAGCATAAGTAATATTTGATTACCTCACTTCCCTGGTTTAACAAAGGCACATACTTGCTTATGTCTTTTATACATAAATGTGCATATTTAATTAGAGAATGGCAATCCTTCATTTTTATTAAAAATACATGCATTTTCAATTGTTCAAGTGATTGAATTAATTGATCATGTGATTTGGAGCTCTCTTTCTTATGTTCATGCATATAAATTTACATATGGTTTGAATGTAATTGTATATAGTTTGGACATGAAGGAACATGAGGCTTTAGCTAGCCCCAAGGAGGTCATTTTATTACCTCACTTCTTTGCTTAACAGTGACATGTACTTGTTTAATTTCATCCCTATGTATTTTAGCATAAAAATTTAGATAGAGCCTTAAATTAATATGATAAAGTAAATGAATCAGAGTGGAAATATAAAGCTTCAAATGTACATACTCACTTCCATCATTCAAGTGTGCTAAAATATATTGTATGTGTAGGTATACTTAGGACTTAATCAGATGCATGTTACATATGATGGAAAAGAATTATTTAGCATGTGTCATGTGATAGTATTTCAATTAGATTAATCTTAAGAAGCCTTTCACATTGAAAAAAATTATTTAAAGAGAACCTAAACTTAGTATTAATGAAAAATGTGTAATAAGCCATTCACCAAAGAGAACTAAATCAAATTAACATGCTTTAGAAAGTGGTTTAAGGTAGGGATGAAAGAGGGAAACCTCTTTTCTTCTCTTTACAACACTTAGTTTCTAAGTGTAGGCCATATAATAAAAAAACGCAAATTAAAACTTCCAAATCAATTAAAACACTTGATGTGAAACCACCCTTTAAGTTGAATCTTTCTACACTTAGAAAATATTAACTCTAAAGCCTAGTTAGGACATACCACACAAGCCTTAACACACACATTAGATTAAGTCCCACTTCTAGCCTTATGTTAAGGCGGTGCATGGTGATGTATGTTTTGTTTGTGATGTATTATTTTAGAATATTAGGTGTATGTTTTGTAGACTGGATGGTAGGTGATTAGCCTAATCATATTTTCTACAAGGGATTATGTTTAAGGGTGCTTAAAATAAATATAAATGCTCTCTTTGTAGGTTTCTTAAGCCCCAGCATAATCCAAGTTAGGACAAGTGGGCTTGGTTACCATGTGTAGGTGCTAAGTCCAAATTATAAAATAACTTAGGTTGTATGTGTTTAGCTAACACTTGTCTTGTAGGTGTAGTTAGATTTACTTTTTCTATTTTAATGTAATTTTGCATTATGGGATTAGTGTTATGAGGGGATAAGGATGAGCATTAGCTAGAGGCTTTATCATGGGAGGCCATGTGATGCCTCCAAGTGGAGCAAACCAAAATAAGGAGGAAGATACATGAAGACATGAAGACTTGAAGACCCCCCATAGCATTTATCATTTGTAAACTACAAATTATTCTTTTATGTACCTGGTTGTATAAGGGTAGAGCTCGACTACCCATTTTTCTTTTTGCGTTGTACAATGGCAACTAACCACACTGGCCTGTTATTCTTTTGCATTAGCTATATAGAATTTTTCATGTTGTGTTTAAAGTGTGCAATTAGGATGACATGCTTTTCTTAGTTTCCTTATATGTTTGATGATTGAAGGTGTTGCATGGAATGCAATTAGGCTCTTAGAAAAAAATTAACCTTTCTACTCAACTACAACTCATAACTAAAGTTTTAAATAATTCATAACCTCATATAAAGCCTAGAACATAAATCAAGATAATTAAAAGATTTAACAACCCCTTAGCTGAATGTTGAATGGCCAACAACAGGCATATCAAATTATTTCACTCTTAAAAATAGGGGGTTTCCATCCTTGCATGATAGGGGAATGCTTGACCTGTGAGGGCATCTCTTGTGTTGGAAAAAATCCCTTTCTTATTGATTTAGCCAAGAACCTTATTTCATCATGCATGTAGGCATCAAAAACCCAAAGCCTTTGTCAAAAAGAAGTGTCAAAATAAATAAAATTTGAAAATATTTTGCACTAGACTAAGTCATATGCTCATACCACTCATGCTCTAGTCTCTTAGGGAGTGGGTTTAAAGACTTTAGTTTCTTTCTAATTAAATAACAACCTAATTAATCTTATAAATCATATGATCGGACTTCATGAATTTAAAGCGTGAGGTGTTAGGCAGCCACTCAGGATTGAAAGTCCAGTGTGGTTTATCCTCTCTTATGGAGTTAAACCATATGCCCATATTCACTTAGATTTAGGTTTCTCTTTGGCTTATGCTAAAGCTCCCTAGATTTAAGATCTTAGGTGGATGTTTCTTTCAGGCTACAAGCTTAAATCCTCACCTCTTATGCATCTCCATAATCTTGTATTATTAGATTACAATTCCTAGCTTTCTAATGAAATATCAACTTCAACAAAATTGATCTTCTCTTCAATTTCAAAATTATAAAGCCTAATAATAAGATAGCTTGAAATGCTCACTAGGTTTCTTAGTATCAAGAGGATTCCCTATTTATTTACTTTGGTTGTGATAATAAGTCTTTTCCTTGAGGTTATCCAGTTGATTTTCCAATATAACTAATCCTTTGATAGTCTAGCCTTAAAATCTATGAAGACATTAATTACTACTTTAATCGAGAATATTCTTAAGGAATTCACATCCTTTAGGTTGTAATTAACTATGGAGGCTTGCCTCCATAGGAAACTTAACAAATCCTGACTTAATATAAACTCTACTTTACTTTTTCATGTAAAGTAGGGAAAAGATCTCTGGTACATTCTAAGACCCATCATGGCTTATGAGTCCTTATTAGGTGATTAGGTTCATTATAGGGTGATGATTTCTATTTTTTGAGATAGTGCATCTTTTCTTAATGTTGTACTCAATCATTTCAATAAGTACCCCTTAACATCTGCGTGGTGTCCCACATCTCAAAAATAAACATCACACACCAAGTTTTCTATGGCATAAGCGATAACATATATAAAAATTGAGCATGCATACAATAAATAAAGAACCTTAGAAAACTAGAACCATCTCTACTGTAAACACACGGTTCCATAAGCGGAGATCATTGTTCTTCATTCTTTCTCCATTAGAACCTCCCGACCTCTTGAGTAGTATGATCTAACATCATATCCTTGATCTCTCCCTCTGCCACCACCACATATGTAACCTGTGTCACTCCTACCGCTTCCATAACCACCACTACTTTGACCACCACCTCCATATCCACCAGCACCTCTAGATTCCCCACCAACTTGATAGCTGCCTCGCCTTCCTCCTTGTGATCTATTTTGAGCCTAGTTGATGGTGATGTTCCTACTATCAAGGTTCTTCCCATTCTTAGGGTTTACTTTTAGGTTTAGGTTTATTAGGTTTTAGGGTTTAGGTTTATTTTTAAATTTATTTATTTTAGGTTTAGGTTTTTTTTGGGGTTTAGGGTTTAGGATTTAGGGTTTAGGGTTTTAGGTTTTATGCTTTTAGGGTTTAAGGTTTAGGGTTAGGGTTTAGGGTTTAGTGTTTAGGTTCTATGGTTTAGGGTTAGTTTAGGGTTTAGGGTTTAGCATTTAGGATTTAGGGTTTATGGTTTTAGGGTTTAGGGTTTAGGGTTTAGGGTTTATAGTTAGGGTTTATGATTTAGGGTTTAGTGTTTAGTGTTTAGGCTTTACAATTTAGGATATTGAGGATTTATGGTTTAGGGTTTCGGGTTTAGGGTTTAAGGTTGTAGGGAGGTTAGGGTTTAGGGTTTAGGGTTTATGGCTTTTTAGGGTTTAGGGTTTAGGGTTTAGGGCATAGGGTTTAGGTTTATGGTTTTTTAGGGTTTAGGGTTTAGGGTTTAGGGCTTAAAGTTTAGCATTTTAGGTTTTAGTGTTTAAGGTTTAGGGTTTTTTAGGGTTTAGGGATTAGGGTTTAGGGTTCATTTTAGGTTTAGGGTTTTTTTTCAATTAAGTAGCAGGTTTAGGTTTATTTAGTTTATTTTTTATTTATTTTATTATTTTATTTATTATTTTTATTTAGGTTTATTTTTTATGCTTATTTAATATAGTTTATTTATTTTAGTTTAGGTTTTTTATTTTACTTTATTTTTTAGGTTTAGGTTTAGGTTTATATTTATTTTTTAGTTTAGTTTTATTTTTATTTTATTTTTTAAGTTTAGGTTTTAATTTTTAATTTTTAAGTTTAGGGTTAGGTTTTCATTTTAGTTTTTTTGGTTTTTATTTATTTTTGTCTTTTATTTTTTTAGTTTAGGATTAAGTTTATTTTTACTTTATTTTATTTTATATAGTTTAGGGTTTAGGTTAGTTTATTTTAGATTTAGGTTTATGTCTTATTTATTTTAGTTTTGATTTAGATTTATTTTATTTTGTTTATTTTAGGTTTAGGTTTTTTTTAATGTTTAGATTTTAGGTTTTATTTTTTATTTATTTTTAGGTTTATTTTTTAAGTTTAGGTTTTATTTATTTTATTTTAATTTAGTTTTTTTTTATTTTATTTTATTTAGGTTTAGGTTTAATTTTTCAATTTTAGTTTAGGTTTTATTTTAGTTATTTTTTTTATTTTTAGGTTTAGGTTTATTTATTTATTTTATTTTAGGTTTTTATATAGTTTAGGTTTAGGTTTTAAGTTTTTTTGGTTTATGGTTGTGGGTTTGGGTTTTGGGTTTAGGGTTTGGGTTTAGGGTTTAGGGTTTAGGTTTAGGGTTGTAGGTTTAGGGTTTAGAGTTTAGTTTAGGGTTTAGGCTTTAAGTTTTAAGTTTAGGGTTGGGATTTTAGTTTAGGGTTTGGGGATTTTAGTTTTTTTTTAACAACAAATTAGATTCAACATTTCTTCTTTTGATTTCAACAACCAAGTAACACACCAAGTTTTCAGACACATGCGACAACATAGATAAAAATGGAGCACATAGAGCAAATCAAAAAACCCTAGATAATTAGAATTTCTACTATAAAGACATTCCATAAGCGGGATCGGATGCCATTCTTCAATTTCTCAGTTCCCATCAAAACCACCCCTCTTGAGTAGCGGATCCACCATCATATTCGATCTCTAGCCACCACCAGCTCATCTCTCCCACCTCCAGAACCACCACTACTAAGACCACCACCTGCATATCCACTAGCACCTCCATATCTCCCACCACAACAATGATAACTACCACCTCCACCTTCGCCTCCCATTGATCTAGACCAAGCGGTTGGATGATGTTCATCAAGGTTGTTCCCATTCTTAGGGTTTAGGTTTAGGTTTAGGTTCTTTAGGTTTTAGGGTTTAGGTTTATTTTTTAATTAATTTATTTAATTTAGGTTTAGGTTTAGGGTTTGGGGTTTAGGGTTTAGGGTTTAGGGTTTAGGGTTTAGGGTTTAGAGTTTAGCATTTAGGGTTTAGGGTTTAGGGTTTTTAGGTTTCTATTTTAGGTTTATTTTTAGGTTTAATTTTTTATTTATGTTTAGGTTTGCTTTTAGTTTATTTTATTTTATTTAGTTTAGGTTTAGTTTATTTTAGGTTTAGGTTTAGGTTTTATTTATTTTAGTTTAGTTTATTTTAGTTTAGGTTTAGGTTTATTTTATTTTAGGTTTAGGATTTTTTTAATTTATGGTTTAGATTTTTTTAATTTTTTTAGGTTTTATTTTAAGGTTTATTTTTTAGGTTTAGGTTTTATTTAGTTTTATTTTATTTTATTTTACATTTAATTTTATTTTATTTAAGTTTTTTATTCTTAGTTTTATTTTATTTTTTAGTTTAGTTTAGATTTGTATTTATTTTATTTTATTTTATTTTTATTAGTTTATTTTATTTAATTTTTAGGTTTAAGATTAGGTTTTTGTTTAGGTTTTTATTTTATTTTATTATTTTATTTAGGTTTAGGTTTATTTATTTATTTTCTTTTTAGGATTTATTTAGTTTAGATTTAGGTTTTTAGGTTTCAAGGGTTTAGGGTTTCAGGTTTAGGGTTTAGGTTTTAGGGTTTACGGTTTTAGGGTTTAGGGTTTAGGGTTTACGTTTTATGATTAGCTTAGGGTTTAGGATTAGTTTAGGGTTTAAGGTTTAGAATTTAGGGTTTAGGCTTTAGGATTTAGCATTTTTAGGTTTATGGTTTAGGGTTTAGGGTTAGTTTAATGTTTAAGTTTTAGTGTTTTAGGGTTTAGGATTTTTCATTTAAGGTTTAGGGTTTAGAGTTAGGGTTAGGTTTTAGTGTTTAGGGATTAGGGTTTAGGGTTTAGGGTTTATGGTTTAGGGTTTAGGATTTAGGGATTTTAGTTGTTTTAGTTTATAGTTTATGGTTTAGGGTTTAGGGTTTGGGATTGTTGGTTTAGATTTGTAGGTTTAGGGTTAAAGGATAGTTTTAGGGTTCAAGGTTTAGGGTTTAGGTTTAGGTTTAGGGTTTTTTTTTTAAATTAGTAAAACAAGTTTAGGTTTGTAGTTTATTTAGTTTATTTTTTTATTTATTTTATTTTTTTATTTTATTTTTTATCTTTATTTAAGTTTATTGTTTATTTTTATTTAGTTCAGTTTATTTATTTTATTTAAGGTTTTTTATTTTAGTTTATTTTTTAAGTTTAGGTTTAGGTTTAGGTTTTTTTTTTAGTTTAGTTTTATTTTTATTTTATTATTTAGGTTTAAGTTTTATTTTTTATTTTTAGGTTTAAGTTTAGGTTTTTATTTTATTTTTTTAGGTTTAGGTTTTATGTTCTTACTTTAGGATTATTTTTAGGTTTTTTTTAGTTTTGGTTTAGGGTTTTTTTAAGTTATGAGTGATTAGTTCAGTAGAAAAGTTATTTTTATCATAAGAGCTTAATCGTATCCAAGCCACACCTTAAAGCATCAATCATTTAAGAAATAATGAGAAGCATGTCATCCTAATGCACAATTTAAACATAACATCAAACAATTATATAAACTATCATAAAAGAATAAAAGGCACATGCGGTCGGGTACTACAGCACAACTCGAAGAGAGAAAAGATGGTAGCTGAGTTCTACCCTTATACAACATGAAATATGAAAGAATAATTATAATTGTATTAAATGCTTTGGGGGTCTTCTTTCTTCTTATCTCCATTTCAAATTTGGTTCCTTCTTTGATTTAAATGGTGCTTTAAAGGCATCAAAGGGCAGGTAAAAGCCTTAGCCCTTATCTAATCCTCATAGCACTAATCCTAATTCCTATTGCAAAATTACATCTATGTGAGAAAAGTAAATCTAACTACACATGTAAAATAGAGGTTAGCTAAATATACATATAATCCTAGTTGTATTTATAATTTGGACTTAGCACCCTACACATGGGTAACTAAGCCCACCCGTCCTAACTTGGATTATGCTTTAGGATTTAAGAAACCTTTTAAAAGAGCATTTATATTTATTTTTAAGCATCCCTTAAGCATAATCCCTTATAGAAAACATGATTAGGCTAATATTAACCTATAATCTAGTCTACGAAGCATACACCCTAACATCCAACCTAAAATAATACATCATAAAAAAACATACATCACATCATACACCATCGTAACTTAGAGCTATAAGTGGTGACTTATTTCTAATGTGTGTATTAATGCTTGTGTGGTAAGACTTGTTAGGCATTAGTGTTGTATTTTCTAAGTGTAGAAGGATTCAATTTAACATGAAAGGTTGATTTCACTTGAAGTAGTTTAATTGATTTGAAATTTTAATTTGTGTTTTCTTTTGTTTCGTTTGATTACACTTAGCATCTAAGTGTTATAAAGAGAGGAAAAGAGGATTGCCCTCTTTCATCCTTACCTTAAGTCACTTTCTAAAGTATATTAATTTGATTTAGTTCTCTTTAGTGAATGGCTTATTAAATGATTTAATTAATCCTAAGTTTTGGTTCACTTTAAATAATCCTATTCAAAATGAAAGTCATCTTAAGATTAATTTTATTAAATTACTACCACTTGACATATATTAAATCATTCATTTCCATCACATGTAACATGCATATGATTTAATCCTAAGTGTATCTATACATGCAACATATTTTAGAACACTTAAATAATGAATGTATGTATATGTTTAGAATTTATATTTTATTTGATTGAATTATTTAAACATATTAATTTAAAACTTTGTCTAAATTCTTATACAAAAAGGAGGTAATAATGAAATTAAATAGGCATGTGTTGTTGTTAAACCAAGGAAGTGAGGTTCATCAAATGACCTCTTTTGAGCTAGCTAAAGCCTCGTATTCCCAGGATGTCCATAATATATACCCATTTGCTTTCAAACATATGTAAATTCATATACATGAACATAAGAAGTAAGCTCCAAATCATATGGCTAAATAATTCAACCACTTAGTCAATTATGAATGAATGGAATTTTAATGTAAAATGGGATTTTCATCACTAATCACATATACATACACATGTACAAAGACATAGGCAAGTACGTGTCATTATTAATCCAGGGAAGTGAGGTAATCAAATGACCTCCTCAGGGCTAACTAATGCCTTGTATTCTCAGGATGTCTAGACTATATACTTAAATATGGGAAAGAAAATCATGCAAAGATTGTATATATATTTTTTTGATTGAACCATTAATATATATGAATTAAAGCTCTATCCCATGTCTAATGTTGAAATAAATAAGAATTGAAATCAAATGGGTTCATGCTATTGTTAAACTAAGGAAGTGAGGTAATCAAATGATCTCTTTGGTGCAAGCTAAAACCTCATGTTCAGGAGATGTCTAGACTATATACCCATTACCATTCAATCTTATATAAATCAACACATGAATAGAGGAAAGAGAACTCAACATTCATACACTTAAGCTATAAGCATATGCATTTCTTATGTATTCATAACTAGCATCATAACACATATTATTATTCATTTATAAGCTTTTGAAAAATACCTTTGGATTTAATAGTGATAATAGCCATGCATATATTAAATTAAATCAACACATGCAAGCTTACATAAAGGAAATCCATTTTATTTTACTTGATTTTGAAAAGATGGATGCATGAATTCAAATGACATACCAAATTTAACATGATTTGATAGAGGACAATCAAATATAAGCATGTGATTTATTCAACCAAACTAGTTCTTAAGAATAATTAAATCAAATAATATTATTTAAAGCAAACCAAAGATTCTTTATTAAGTAAGTTTTGGATTTGATTTGATTTAAAGAGGAGAAGAGAAACCATCACTTGCGATTTTAAACCCATTCCCACATTACTAATTTGATTTAATTTAAGGAAATGTAATTAAGTTAATTTTATGGGTTAATTAGGTTGAACCCTTAATTAGATGAATTAATTACTCTTACTTATGTCACCTTAAAGTAATTAACTAAATAATTATGAGCCAACATGATATACATGGAAAATAAATTTGCAATGATCCTAGGAAATAAAAGGGGTCTAATGTAATTGGCTCATGATTAATAGTTAATTAGATTAAGGGACTTAATTAATTACACTTATGATTTTCCTACACATGTGGACTAACCATAATTTCATTAAACTCCTTCAACTTATTAAACACCTAAAGATCTACCCTATTATTTAATTAATTAAGGTCTAATGTGATTATGATTTCAATTTGATTAAGTGATTTAATTAATTAGTTAAATATTAATTAAATTCATTTTAAAAAAGTGTGAAATGAACTATGGGAAAGGGGTCCCAACCCTATTCCTTAGTTCACTTACTATTGAATAATGATTAATAAACTTAATTAAATAATTTATTACTATTCATTGGATTAATTAATCATCAATTAAGTTAAAAGAGTAGTTAAGGTTTAATTAGTCAATTTTCCTAATTAAGTGAGCAATAAATCCCAACAAAATCATGGGAGGAAGAGGTCATCCCATTAAATTAACCCACAAAATTTGGGATTAATTGCTCAAGTAATTAGGGAGTAATTAAGCTAATTAATTTTGTAATTAAACCTTAATTACTATTTAAAATTAGTTAAGATCATTTTTAATTAATTCTCATGTAAAATACTTTTAAAATGAGTATTTATTTACATTTTTTTATTTATCTATGACTTTTTATGATTTTTAGAAGTTTCAACCATGAAAAATGACTAATTAAGCTTAATTAAATCCTAATCATATTCATGCCATGTGGTGCGCTGATGCAGCCCGCTTTCCACATAGCATCATAGGATTAGCTACTTAAAACATATCCGACTCAACGCCTACGTGGCAGCGGCGGACGTACTTTCTCATCCATTGTCTAATCTAAGAACAGACGGCTAAGATTAATCCCATAGCTTAATAGGAGTAAATCAGATCAATCTCGTGAAAATAATCACATCCATCCATTTTGATCATCCGAAATAGATGGTGTATGGTCTAACATCACATGAGTGAGGGAGCATGGAGTTCTTTTCTCCATTACTCACTTGATCCAGGCTTACATGAGCTCGGATCAACTCTAAATGGATCCCACACCTTCATGACATCGATCAGAGGAGATTCAATGGTCAAGATCACATGAGATGAAAGTTTTCTTCAAAATGCTCTAACCCAATTTTTCTTAAGGATTAGTTTTGGATGCATACCTCACCAGAGCTCAAGACCGGTGACTCGAATGATTGAGGAAGCTTCATCTAGTGGAGATGAAGCCTTATTGACCAACAATTGGATCAATTCCTTGACGTTTGCTTGGAAGGCCATGAATCGATAATTTAGAGCTCAGATTTGATCAAAGTCCCACCTCTAGTGCTCGGGAAGCTTGGGATATGATTCTTTCTTTCCTGATGAGGCCTAAAGAAGGTGTGTGCAAAGTTAACTTGAGTTTAATGGAGAAATGGGGAAGTTAGGTTAGAAATGGGAGTGTCCTATTTCGAGATGGACATGAATGACATTTTTTGATCAAGGAAAGAGCCTGGGAGCTTAAGGAATGGCTCCAGCAGCTTGTCTTGGGTGGCTAGGGCTCTGAACAATGATTTTTGTGTGTTTGAGTGGAAACTGGGGGGTGTATACCCCCTTCCTCTTGATCGGATGGTGGGATCGGGTTTGTCTTCTAGTGGCAATGCGGCCATCTCAAGACGTCATGGGTAGCAGGGAGGAGGTGAGTTGGCTTGACTTGGTTGGTTGAAGCTGTGGAGGTGGCTGCCAAAGAGGAATCATGGGTGTCCTATGGGTTTCAAATGCTCCGGTGGGGAGGGTGAGGTGATTTCACCTCCCATGGGTCATAGCCGACCCAACCACCTCTTCGGTCAGGTTGGGCAGTGTCTTAGATGCCTTGGTGGACCATTGGGAGAGTACCAAGTGACGAAGGAATGGAAATTACCACTTACTCGGGTGATTTGTCTCATGTGATGCCCTTGACCTAAGTGTAGAATGATCATATGGCATTAGATTTTATTTTTCCAGGCTTAAAATGAGCCAAAAGTTGGTTAGTTGGTAGGAATCATTAGTTTGAATCATGTCAAATTATGTCAAATCAAAATATGAGTAGGTCAAGTCATATTCAAATATTGATTTTAATTTGGTATGAATCATTGGTTTCAAGGGATTTGGCATAGGTTGTAATTTGGCTAGTTTGGGTTCATATGGGTTAAGGGGTTGACTTGGTCAAATAACCAAGTTAACTTGGTTGGACCCAATTTGTGCTAATTGATCACCTTAGAGTGATCAACAATCATGATGGGAGGTTTTGATGAACTTGGTTCAATCCAATTTGGGCAAGATTAGAACTTGGCTCAAATAAGTCAAATTGGCCACTTTGGGTCAAGTGGACCAATTGGTTTTAGTTAGATTGATTTTGGGTTGAGTTTGATTTAGTTGAGTTTATATATGGATTTGGGATTGATTTATAAATTCAATTGTAGATGGCTTGGGTTCAAATGGGTTTTGGTTCATTTTAACATTTCAATTCAAAAGGGTTAAGTTGGGTTTGACTTGGGTTGATTTTGGCTTAACTTGATGATTGTAGGTTTCATTTTATATTTGTGATTATGATTGAAGGTATGATTGATTCATGAGAAAATCAATTGAATTTAGGTTTTGGAATGAAGGAATTTGGCTAAGTCCATGTAGTTGGGTCTTGTGGCCTAAGTTTGGATTTTGATTTGGTTTGATTTAGTTTTGATGATTTAAATGTATATTTCATTTAAATTTGTGAATATGATTAAAAATATGATTGATTTGTGAGATAATCAATTGAGTTTGACTTTATTTGGATTAATATTTGGCTAAGTCCATGGGATAGGTCATATGGCTTAGGAAGGGTTTTGATTTAATTTGATTTAGTTTTATTTAATTTTGATCATTTGAATGTAGATTTGATTTATTTTTAAGAAGATGATTGAAGATATAAATTGATTATGAGAAAATCAATTGATTTTGGATTAATTTAGATTAAGATTTGCCTAAGTCCATGGGATAGGTCATATGGCTTAGGAAGGGTTTCAAGTTTGGATTTGATCATGGGCTTCAACCATTTGGTTTTAGAATTTGGGTTTGGATTTTGATTTGAATTTGATGTTTGAATTGAACTTTAGGTTTGGTTTGAGAAGGTTAACATGGATTGGATTTGGGTTGTAGGGTAGGTGGATTATCCTAATCTCTAAGGCATAACCAAATCCTACAGTTAACCCTTCTAAGTCTTTAGGCTTAGGTTAAGTATTTACCAAATTGTTAGAAGTGTCTTATGACTAAGGAAGTCTTTAGAAGACTTTTAATTCTAAGATGGTAAGATTGAATCCACACTCCAAAAGTGAGGTCAACAAGCATTAGGCTCTGTAGTGTTGGCCGTGGAAATAGATGATTGGAAGATCGAAGCTAAGTTTCACATTATAGACTCCGTAGTGAGGTCAACAAACCTTAGGCTCTATAGTGTATTTCAATGCTTTGTTTGGGAGACCATGGATACATGAGAACAACATAGTTCTGTCCTCTCTACATCAGTGTATGAAGTTTGTGAGAGGTGGGATCTCTCTATGTCAGATCTCAAGCCATTTAGTTCACGGTTGGCATATATGAGGATGACACTACCTCCCTCAAAATCAACAAGTCTATTCTAACAAACTTGGCCAAAGTTTAAAATAAGAGGAAAAAAAAGAAAAGAAAGAAAAAAGAAAAGAAAAGAAAAGAAAATGAAAAAAAAAATGGAGCGAACATAGACTTGGAGGAGGAAGTGGAGACTGATATTATATTCCACCCACAATTAGTTACTCCATTCGAATATATGGGTAGGGATGACCTCCCTGCAGAGGAAGAGGCTAGTTGGTGGTCCAAGGGTGGAAAACCTCTTTATTGGCCACCTAATAAAAGATATGTCGCAGCTACCAGGAGTACACTTGATATCCATATAGACTTAGAATCTAGTTCATAGGATGAGTCTTATATGGTTAGCACACTAGCTAGGTCTTCTCAGTAGTAGATTCCTTTGGAGGTGACACTTGAGCTAGATAACAATGAAGATTTGGCTCCAAAGCAAAGCCTAAGTGTATGCAAGTCTATATATGAAACATTTAGGCATCAGTTGTGAACCTTATCTCTATCCCCACTTTCCTCTCAAGAAGTTGAGAGTATGGTAGTTAAGGAAGCCTCTAAGTAATCCACATATATGAAGAATCAGAGGTTCTTTATAGAGCATCATCCTTAAGTATAGAAGTTGATGTAGAACTTGAGGTTGATTCATATAAAGATTTAATAGAATTATCTTTTGATTGGTATTTTCCTTGTGTTCATAATTTAGCAACAAAAGGCTTAATCTCACATACTTGGTCAAAGCACAGATCAGACTACTCCATAAGAACAAGGAAGAATAAATGTAAAAGCTCTTAATCAAGATCGGGACTACGAGTCGATATAATACGTCCAGTCGATGATGATGATTATTGCTTAGTCATCACCAATCATTTGGAATTTGATAGGTTCTTTTCAAATCACATTAACTTATATGAGGAGGCTTAGAAACTTCAAATGATCCAAAAGATTTTGAAGTCAAAGATGCATCACTAGAGTTCAAAAAAGAGATCAAGTCAACCATCGATGAGCTGAAGGAAATAAAGTTAGGAACTGAAGAAGATCCACGCCTGACATACATCATTTTTGTGTTGAATGAATTTGAAACTAATGACTTAGTAAGGTTATTGACTGAGTTTAAGGACTACTTTGCATGGATTTATGAAGAGATGCCTGGATTAGCTCTTGACATAGCGGCCCATAAACTAGTAATAGAACCTACTGCTAACCCTATCAAGCAAGCTTCTAGATGCATACAATTAGACATATAACAACATGTCATTTCTAAAGTCAATAAATTGATCGATGTTGTCTTCATCCGAGAAGAAAAATACCCTACCTGCTTAGCCAGCATCATGCCAGTTAATAAAAATATTTGCCAAACTCACATAAGTATCAATTTTAGGGATTTAAATAAGGCATGTCAAAAAGACAAATTTTAACTACCAATCCTAGAGCTGATGGTGGACATTTCCTCATCTCATACATTTTTCTTTTTCATGGATGGCTCATCTGGATATAACCAAATAAAGATGGCCCATGAAGATGAAAGTAATACTACTTATAGAACCCCGATCAAAATCTATTGCTATAAAGTCATGCATTTATTTAATGCAAAATACAAACTATAACGAATCTTCACAACTCATTCATCATCAAAGTTGGCTATGTCAATGATCTCAAAAGTAGAAAAGGAGGACCTTCTCCTTAACTTGAGAGTAGTTTTCGTTAAGATAATTTAACCTCAAAATGAACCCCACAGTGTGCATTGAGTTACTTATTCCTTGGGTTTGTTGTCCTACACCAGGGAGTCAAACTTGATCTAGAGAAGATTAACATAATATTACAAATGCCACCCCTAAATGTTAAACTCAACTCAGATCATTCCAAGGGAAATTGAAATATCTAAGATGCTTTATATCCAATCTTTCAAGAAGATGTCAGCATTATCAACATTTCTTAAAAACGATGCCAAGTTCAAGTGGGATGATAAGTGCAGGCATGCCTTTGAAGACATCAAGCATTACTTGAAGATGTCGTCAGTTCTATTAGCCTCTATCTTGGGCAAGCTGCTTATACTTTACACTACTGCATTAGATGACTCCCTTGGTGCTTTTTTGGCCCAAGCCAATGATTAAGGGAAGGAAAATGCACTATAGTTGTAGTTTCTAATACGATGAGGCTAATTATCCACCCATTGAGAAGAATTTCAGCTTTAATCTTTGCATCCCAAAAGCTACACTACATGCTTTCTCATAAGGTGAACTTGATCTCTAGGATCAATCCACTACATATCTCATGACCCGTGGCCTTTATCATAGTTGGAGCGATGGTCCATGATCCTCTCACGTTTGTCATTACTTCATACCCTTCCATATAGTGAAAGGACAAGTGCTAAGACAAGCACGAAATTTTGTGCACCCACTTTTATTGACTTTTGCTTAGTGATGAGCACCCTGATGAACAAATCATAAACTTAGGTGATACTAGAATTCACTGCTGGGAGATGTACTTTGATGGTGTGGCTTCTTCTAAAAGAGGAGAAGAATCACAATCTACTATTCCATGAAAGGTGGGGTAGGAATAGTTATCTTAACTTCAGACCATGATGTGATGAGATTCTAATATTATTTGTCCAATCATTGCACCAACAATGAAGCCAAATATGAGCCTCTGATTGCCAATCTGGAGTTAGCCATTACTCTAAGCATCCAGAACATCAACATCTTCAGGGATTCTCAACTAGCTATCAAATAAATTACTGGGTCTTATAAGGTTATAATGGCTAAGCTCCATCACTGCCATAGATACACCATGGAGTTGTTGGCCAAAATCTTAGTGGTTACCATTTATAAGATTCCTCGAGGAGAGAATGCTATATCATATGGTTTAGCCAAGCTTTCTAAGGAATTGGCATTTTCGGAGGATGAGCCAAATCAATAAATGGTCAAAAATAGACAAGTCTTATCTCTTATTGATATTGAACTCATCAAAAAGTACTCTCTTAAAAGGGAGGTTTCCATTGCCAAGAAGGAGGAGGAGTTAGATTGGAGACAACCATTCAAAAAGTACTTCTCTTAAAAGGTCAAACTATCTCAAGAGAAGTCCCAAGCCCATCAGATGAAGCACAGAGCACTTGCCTATGCTCTTGTGGATGGTGTCTTGTGTCAGCGGTCTTTCGATCATATGTGGTTATGTTGTTTAGACAAGCAAGAAGCCCATAAGATCATGACCGAGGTACACTCAGGATTATGTGGAGTCAACCAATCCCATTCAAAGATGAATGCCAAGATCAAGAGACTAGGATACTACTGGCTATTGATGATAAAATATTGCATGGTTACGGCTAGGTGATTTCATAAATTTCAAATACATGGTGTGTTCCTACAACAACCACCTAACATTCTACGTCCAACATTAGCCTCATGGCCATTTGAGTGTTGGGGTACCAACATAGTTGGTTTGATTGATCCTTCTTCTTCCAATGGTCATCAATTCATCTTAGCTACTACTGACTACTTTTCTAAATGTACGAAGGTGAACATGTTTAGAGAGGTCACAACTCAGCATGTGCTCTAGTTTTCTAAGAATCATATCATATATAAGTTTGGAGTGCCTCGATGAATTATATCTGATAATGGTATTGCATTCAAGAGCACTAAGATCAACAACTTTACCCAAAGACATAGCATAGATTGGAGATATTTTAGCATCAACTACTCAAAGGAAAACAACTTAGTAGAATCCTTCAACAAAACTCTCACCCAAATACTAAAGAAGGCACTCAACAATAAGCGACAATGGCATGAGCAGTTAGTTGAAGCATTGTGGGCCTACCGCACCACATATAGAACTCCAACTCAGTCTACTCCTTTCTCCTTAGTGTATGGGTCTGATGCCATTCTACCATTTGAAGTTCAACACCCATCACCAAGGATAGCTATGGGTAGCAAGATCACAATAGAACATAATGCCAAGTTACATTAAAAGAGCTCAAAGGTTTGGAGGAGATACGCCTACGAGGAAACCAAAACCTCAAATTGTATAAAGCTAAAATGATTCAAGCTCATAATAAATTAGTTTTTCTAAAGCTTTTCAAGTAGGAAAGCTTATTTTAGTTCTAACGAGACCGATTATTGCTCGTTATAAGATGAGAGATAAGTTTGAACCCACTAGGGAAGGCCCTTTTTCCATAGAGAAGGCCTTCCAAGGATGATCTTATCAACATATTAATCATAAGGGAGACTGCCCAATACTTCCAAACAACAGGCTCTACTTAAATAAATATTATAAATTATTTTTAAAATTAATAATCAAAAATGAAAATTTTATTTCAAATTCAATCTATTCCATGTTGAAAGTATTCTTATTTGCGAATCTGCCATGATGTGTTTAGGGTAAGTGTAAGGAACTTGAGTGGCATCCTATCCTCCATTGACACAACACAAACACAAACTACACACAAACATATAAAATAAATGCATATATTTTATCACGGGCTACTTTGAGTTGATATAACACCCCCAATGGAACTCACTCAATAGCTGCTCTAGGTTGGGGTAACGTGCTATCCTGCTAGTGTGTTGCCCTAGTGATCTTCTTGCTTTGGAGGATGTAAGTCTGCTATGCTTTCCTTCCTTACTTGGCCACTCAACACTGATGAGTGCCTTGTTAGTTTGGTAAGCCTTATAACGTGGTCGGTAAGCTACCCTGCTATGCTTTCTTCTTAGATTAGCCTTCATGAACTGAATGGGTTGAGTATATTTGAGTTTTAGGATAAGTACCCTAGTGTCACCATCCCTCCTTACTACTTCAAGTTTCTTGGGGGCTACCCTTAGTAGTCTCTAGTCGGATAACATCTCTCATCTATAGACTATCCTGATAATCAGTTCCACATAGAAGTTGTAAACCTACATGCTTTCTTTTTTAGATTGATTGTTGCACACTGACGGGAACCTTAGGTTGGTTGGTTCCCACTATGCTGATGGATACCACACTTATGTTGACGGATACATCTTAGGTTGGTTGGTTCTCGCACCTTAGGATAGGTGTAAGTTTGCTATGCTTTCTCCTTGAGTTTGCCACCTTATACTTATAGGCTTCCTTTTCTAAGGCTCAGGATAACGACCCTAGTAGCACCTCCCCAATGGAAACTATATTTTGATCACGTTCTTTGCGACCCCATTTAGACACTACCAGGGTTACTCTCGGATTGGATAGTTCTCCTTTCCTAGTAACCACTCTTGTGGTTGGAGAATCCATCTTATGGATTTACAGATTCTCCATTGGTCTAGTAAAGCTCAGATAGGTTAAGGATGACATAGCCCATTCTCAGTGTAGTTCTTCACACACCAACAGGGTCCACACAAACATATACACAAAATATATATTCACTCGTGGATTAGGAGGACACCCCTAGCGGTACATTTTCCCAAGAAGGCATCCTATCTTTAGAGCAGTGTCACCAAAACTACCTATAGAAATTGCCTGACAACTCTTGAGTTGATATAAGTCACCAATGGCATTCACTCAATAGTTTCCCCTAAGTTGAGTTTGATTTGTTGTGTTACCAATAGTTCAAACTAGCGATTGTTCCCTGCTTTAGTAGATGAAATTCTGCAACACCTTCTTCCTAGCACAGCCATTGCACACTGAAAGGCAACACCTTAAGTTGGCTAGCTCTACCCCACGGCCAGTAGACTATCTCTTTGGATTTGTAAATCTGAGATAGGACAAGTGCAATATAGCCCCTTCTTAGTGAGTCCATCGCACACTGACAAGATCCATAAATTAAATCTATCAAATTTGACTGAGCTCACATCCCCAGTGAATATGCCCTAAATTCAAAATCAAACTAAACCAAACAAACCATATCAAATCACATGAATTTAAGATAAAATTAATCACATTTTGAAGCTAACATAAGTCCCAACAAAGATTCATAGCCTAGTCGATTTGTTGTGCATCTAACAGTGTCCTAGCTTGTTCCTCTCTTTAGAAGATGTAAGTCTGCTACGCCTTCTTCCTAGCATAGCCATTGCACACTGAAAGGAAACCACTTAAGTTGGATAGCTTTACCACACAGCGGGTTGACTATCCCTTTGGATTTATAAACCTGAGGTTGGTCAAAGCTGATATAGCCCCTTCTTAGTGGGTCAATCACACACCGACAAGGTCCATACATTAACTCAGATTAAATTAAACCCAGCTTAATTTTTTTCAGTGGGGTTAAACACACCCATCTCCCCAGTGGAGCCCCAAATAATATATAAACAAGTCAAGTAAACAAATCAAATTCAAAACCAACTTCCCCAGTGGAGCCAAATTAAACCAACTACCCTAGTAGATTCTAAATCAAAAAAATCTAACCAAACTCTTATCCCTAGCGGATACATCCCCAAACAAATCTATGAAATCAAACTCAAATCCCAATCCTCAAATAGCCAAACTGCTTCCTAGTGGAAGGTCCATATACCATCCTCATAACTGAGCCCATATCTCTAGCAGATATGCCTCCAAATCAATTAAAATAAAACAAATTAAAGTCGATTCGATCTTGATCTCTGGTGGATTATAGATTCTTATCCTTAGCGGATCTTCTCTCCATAAATTATATAATCAAATAAAATTCAAACCTTATCCTTAACATATTTTCTTCTTCTATGCCCTCAACATACACCCCTCACATGTCATGTCCAATGCATGTGTGATCCCCTAGTAGATCTCCCTCCTTGCCCTTGACATGAAATTCTCATCAAATCTTATTTCTTCTCTTATGCACACCTTTAATATTTCAACCAAAACCTAATAATGTATTTGTTAAAAATACATCATCTTAACATTTTAATCAATATTTTATGATTTGTGATGGTGCAAGCTCAAACTAACTATACAATATCATGCTAAACATATTATAGTGTGAATTAACACACTATATGATATTATAATATATGATGTTATATTATAATTTGCTATAATATAATATATTGTCTAACATTATACCTCATTAGAATCACTTAAAAAACAAATAACAAAATTTTTTCAAAATATGAATTATGCTCATTTTGTATGTAAAATTGTTAATTTTCTATTAGAAATGGAATAAAATAGCATACTTTTGGTGTTGCTTCTTGGCGTGTGTCGTGAATTTGGCCATATTTTTCCATCTCAACCTTCAAATTAACATTTTTTTGAGTTTTGGCCCAATGTATTATAACAAAAGTAAAATATACTAAAATGTACAATAACAATTAGTAACACACCACCACATTCATATATATTTGAAGTTATATTGTTATGTGCATTATATTTTAATATGCTTTCATATAATATGTTATCTTACATTATACCTTAAAATGAATCACTTTAAGCAAAAAAATTATAAAATTTGGTTGAAAAATGAACATTTATTTTGAATTCAAAATTCCATTCTTTTGATTAAATGACATCATAGACACACCCCAATGATATTCCCTAAAACATACCTTAAATTAAGCCAAATCCCATCATCTTAGCCTATAAATAAGATTTTTAATGAATTATGCTAGTACAAACTCTATGACATCATACTATAACAATCTAAAATATGCTAAACAACAAGTAGTAATACACAATAGTATGCTATAATGCTTGATGCTATACTATGTTATGGCATCCTATATATCACATCACAATGGGTTTCTTAAGATAAAAAATCATAAAATTAGTCTAAATAATAAAAAAAACTATATATTTTATTCGTATCACTTACATATTTTAAATTATAATAATATATTATGATATCATGCTCTACCTATTATGAATTTGGCCAAATTCCACCATTTTAAAGTCTAAATCAACATTTTTATAAATAATGCTAGTGCAGACTTTACTGCATGATTGAAAAATACTAAAAGAATTTAAAATGTGTAGAACAATATATTATGGTATATGATGCTATAATATGCTACAATATATAATATTTATTTTGAACATAAAATCTTACTTTTTAGACTATAAGTTGTGTAGCACACCTTTGGTACTACAACTTAATTCCCACTTCAAATTTAACAAATTTCATCATCAAATTTATTAAATCAATATTTTTGTGATTTATATTAATATAGACTAGGGCACAATACCATAATATACTAAAACATTTCAAAACATTTTATATCCAAAACACATCACTACATGCTCAAATATATGATGTTACATTATACTATAATATATGGTATTATAATATGATCTAGGGTTAGGGTTTAGGGTATTCAAATCTCTAATGGTCAAGAGAAAGTCTATTGAAGACATTTTATTTAGCTATCATAATAATGTTAGGATTAGGTCATTCTTTAGATCTACTCCTAATGATATCTTTATTCAAGGTTTAGGGTTTAGGGTTTAGGGTTTAAGGTTTGGGTTTTAGGGTTTGGGGTTTAGGGTTTAGGGTTTTAGAGTTTACGATTTAGGGTTTAAGGTTTAGGGTTTATGGTTTCAGGTTTATGATTTAGGATTTAAGGTTTAGGGTTTAATGTTTATGGTTTAGGGTTTTTTGGGTTTAGGGTTTAGGGTTTAGGGTTTAAGGTTTAGAGTTTAGGGTTTAAGGTTTAGGTTTTAGGTTTAGGGTTTTGTGTTTAAGGGTTTTTTTTAACAAAAGAATGAATTTAAATTCAACATTTATTTTTTAATTTCATCAACCAAGTAGCACCAAAGTTTTTTTACCTGGCGATGGACATAGATCAAAAATAAGCACCCATAGAGCATATCAAAACCCTTAGATAAGTTGAACTGTCTCTACTATAATGAGAAAGTTCCAAAAGCAACAGATCAAATCAGTTGTTGTTCAGTTTCTCCAATTTTCATCAGAACCATTTCTGCCTCTCGAGTACTAGGATTCACCAACATATCCCAGATCTCTCCCTCGGCCACCACCACGACTGTAACCTTCATCACTCCTCCCGCCTCCATAACCACCATTGCTCCGACCACCACCTCCATACCCACCAGCACCTCCAGATCCACCACCACCAATACGATAACTACCGGCTCCACCTTTACCTCCACTATCAAATCTAGACTAAGCCTGGCTGACAGTGATGTTCCAACCGTCAAGTTTTTTCCCATTCTTAGGGTTTAGGGTTACTTTAGGGTTTAGGTATAAGGTTTAGGGTAGTATGTTTTAGTGTTTAGAGTTTAGGGTTTAGAGTATACGGTTCAGGGTTTTAGCGTTTAGAGCTTAGGGTTTAAGGTTTAGGGTTTAGGGTTTAGGATTTAGCGTTTAGGTTTTTAGGGTTTAGGGTTAGCGTTATAGGTTTGGGGTTGTAGGTTTAGATTTTTTAGGTTTAGGGTTTATGGTTAAGGTTTAGGGATTAGGATTTAGGATTTAGAGTTTTTTTTCTTAATTAAGAAAACTTGTAGGTTTAGGTTTATTTAGTTTAATTTTTATTTATTTAAGTTTATTTTATTTTATTTATTTATTTAGTTTATTTATTTTAGTTTAGGTTTTTCATTTAAGTTTATCTTTTAGTTTTGTTTTTTTTATTTTATTTTTTAGGTTTAAGTATATTTTAACTTTTAGGTTTAGGTTTAGGTTTTTATTTTATTTTTTTAGGTTTATATTTTTATTTTAGGTTTTATTTTTTAGTTTAGGTTTAGCCTTATTTTTAGTTTATTTTATTTTATTTTTTTTAGGTTTAGGTTTAAGTTTAGTTTATTTTAGGTTTAGGTTGAGGTTTTATTTGTTTTATTTTAGTTTAGTTTATTTTAGTTTAGGTTTAAGTTTATTTTATTTATTTTATTTTTTATTTTAGGTTTAGGTTTTTTTTAGTTTAAGGTTTAGGGTTTAATTTATTTATTTTTAGGTTTTATTTTTTGGTTTATCTTTTTAATATAGGTTTATATTTAGTTTTTATTTAGTTTTATTTTAAGTTTATTTTATTTTTATTTTATGTTTAGTTTTTATTTTATTTAAGTTTTTTATTCATAGGTTTATTTTATTTTTTAGTTAGTTTAGGTTTGATTTATTTTATTTTAGTTTATTTTTATTTTTTACTTTATTTAATTTTTAGGTTTAGGTTTAGATTATGATTTTGTTTTATTTTTTATTTTATTTAGGTTGTATTTTTTTTGTTTTTTTAGATTTAATTTAATTTAGGTTCAGGTTTTTAGGTTTTTAGGGTTTAGGGTTTAAGGCTTAGGGTTTAGGGTTTTAGGGTTTGGGGTTTAGGGTTTAGGGTTTAGGGTTTAGGGTTTAGGGTTTGGGTTTTAGGGTTTATGGTTTAGGGTTACGATTTAGGGTTTAGGTTTTAGGGTATAATGCTTAGGCTTTAGGGTTTAAGTTTTGAGGGTTTAGGATTTTGGGTTTAGGGTTTAGGGTTAGCTTATGGTTTAGGGTTAGGCTTAGGCTTTGGAGATTAGGGTTTTTAGGGTTTAGAGTTTAGGGTTTAGGGTTAGTTTAGGGTTTAGGGTTTAGGGTTTTAGGGTTTAGGGTTTAGGATTTAGGGCTTATGGTTTAGGGTTAGGGTTTATGGTTTAGGGTTTAGGGCTTAAAATTAACTAAACTAGTAGGTTTAGGTTTATTTAGTTAATTTTTTATTTATTTTAGTTTATTTTATTTTTTATTTTTATTTATGTGTATTTTTTATTTAGTTTAGTTTATTTATTTTAGGTTTATTATTTTTGTTTAGGTTTTTTATTTAATTTCTTTTTTAGGTTTAGGTTTAGGTTTATATTTATTTTTTAGTTTTTTTTTTATTTTTATTTTATCTTTTTTTAGGTTTAGGTTTTATTTTTAATTTTTAGGTTTAAGTTTAGGTTTTTATGTTATTTTTTAGGTTTAGGTTTTAGGTTTTTATTTTAGGTTTATTTTTAGTTTTTATTTTTTAATTTAGGGTTTGATTTATTTTTAGTTTATTTATTTTATTTAGTTTAGGGTTTAGGTTTAGTTTATTTTAGGTTTAGGTTTAGGTTTTATTTATTTTAGTTTAGTTTATTTTAGTTTAGGTTTAGGTTCATGTTAATTTGTTTATTTTAGGTTTAGGTTTTTTTTAATGTTTAGGGTTTAAGTTTTATTTATAATTTATTTTAAGGTTTATATTTTAGGTTTAGGCTTTTATTTAGTTTTTATTTTATTTATTTAGGTTTTTTATTTTTAGGTTTATTTTATATTTTTTTTTTAGTTTAGTTTTTATTTATTTTATTTTAGTTTTATTTTTATTTTTAATTTTATTTTACATTTAGGTTTAGGTTTAGGTTTAGGTTTAGTTGTTAGTATATGTTTATTATTTCAGTTTATTTTTTTAGGTTTATATTTATTTTATTTAGGTTTAGGTTTTTATTTCTTTATTTTATTTTTATGTTTTATTTAGTTTAGGTTTAGGTTTTCAGGTTTTTATGGTTTAGTGTTTAGGGTTTAGGATTTAGGGTTTAGGTTATAGGATTTAGGGTTTGGGGTTTAGGGTTTAGGTTTCAACATTCTAGGTTTTAAGGTTTAGGGTTTAGGGGGGTTTAGTATTTTAGGGTTTAAGGTTTTGAGTTTAGGGTTTAGGGTTTTAGGCTTTAGTATTTAGGGTTTAGCGTTGTAGGTTTAGGGTTTAGGATTTAGGTTTTGGGGTTTTTTTATTTTATTTTTATATTTTATTTTATTTATTTTTTGAAATTAAGTAAAGTAATAGGTTTTGGTTTATTTAGTTTAATTTTTATTTATTTTAGTTTATTTAATTTTTTATTTTTATTTAGGTATATTTTTATATATATTTAGTTTAGTTTATTTACTTTAGGTTTATTTATTTTAGTTTAGGTTTTTTATTTTAGTTTATTTTTTAGGTTTAGATTTAGGATTATTTTTTAGTTTAGTTTTACTTTTATTTTATTTTTTAGGTTTATGTTTTATTTTTTATTTTTAGGTTTAGGTTTAGATTTTTATTTTATTTTCTTAGGATTAGATTTTAGGTTTTTATTTTAGGTACATTTTTATGTTTTTTTTAGTTTTAATTTAAGTTTATTTTTAGTTTATTCTATTTTATTTAATTTAGTTTTAGGTTTAGGTTTTTCTTATTTTTTATTTTAATTTTATTTTAGGTTGACGCTTTTTTTTAGTTTAGGGTTTAGGTTTTATTTTTTATTTATTTTTAGGTTTATTTTTTAGGTTTAAGATTTTATTTAGTTTTTATTTCATCTTATTTTAAGTTTTTTTATATTTTTTTATATTTAGTTTTTATTTTATTTTGGTTTTTTATTTATTAGTTTAGTTTGGGTTTTTATTTATTTGATTTTAGTTTAGTTTTGACTTATTATTTCATTTTATTTTTAGGTTTAGGTAATAGGTTTTTATTTTAGGTTTATGTTATTTTTATTTTAAGTTTAGTTTTTATTTTATTTAAATTTTTTATTTTAAGGTTTATTTTATTTTTTAGTTTAGTTTAAGTTTTTATTTATTTTATTATAGTTTATTTTTTATTTTATTTTATCTTTAGGTTTAGGTTTAGGTTTATGTTTTAGTTAAGGTTTTTACTTTATTTTATTTAGGTTTAGGTTTTATTCATTTATTTTATTTTTAGATTTTATTTAGTTGAAGTTTAGGTTGTCAGGTTTTTAGGGTTTAGGGTTTAGGGTTTAAGGTTCAGGGTTGTAGATTTTAGGGTTCAAGCTTTTAGGTTTTAAAGTTTCAGGTTTTGAGTTTAGGGTTTAGGGTTTTAGGGTTTAGGATTAGTTTTAGGGTTTGGGGTTTAGGGTTAGGGTTTATTTTATTTTATTTTTTGCTTTTTTATGATTTTTATTTTTTTAAAAATTAAGTAAACTAGTAGATTTAGGTTTTTTTTAGTTTGGGTTTTTTATTTTTGTTTATTTTTTGGTTTAGGTTTAGGTTTATGTTTATGTTTTAGTTTAATTTTAGTTTTATTTTATTTTTTAGGTTTAGGTTGAATTTTTGATTTTGAGGTTTAGGTTTAGGCTTTTATTTTATTTTTTTAGGTTTATATTTTAAGTTTAGGGTTTAGGGTTAGTTTTAGGGTTAGGGTTTATTTATTTTTTATTTTTTATTATTATTTAAATTAAGTAAATTGTATATTTAGGTTTATTTAGTTTATATTTTTTATTAATTTTAGTATATTTTTATTTTGATTTAGTTTAGTTTAGGTTTTTTAATTTAGTTTATTTTTTAGGTTTAGGTTTATTTTTTAGTTTAGTTTTATTTTTATTTTATTTTTAGGTTTAAGGTTCATTTTTTATTTTTAGGTTTAGGTTTATGTTTTTTTTATTTTTTTAAGTTTATGTTTTAGGTTTTTATTTTAGGTTTATTTTTAGGTTTGATTTTTTAGTTTAGATTTAAGTTTATTTTTAGTTAATTTTATTTTATTTAGTTTAGGTTTAGGTTTAGCTTGTTTTTGGTTTTATTTACTTTAGTTTAGGTTTTGGTTTATTTTATTTTGTTTATTTTATTTTTATTTTAGGTTTAGGTTTTTTTTAGTTTAGGGTTTAGGTTTTATTTTTTATTTTTTTAAAGTTTATTTTTTAGGTTTAAGTTTTTAATTAGTTTTTAGGTTTAGGTTTATGTTTAAGTTTAGGTTTATGTTTTAGTTTTAGTTTAAGTTTTTATTTTATTTTATTTAGGTTTAGGTTTTTTTATCTATTTAATTTTTAGGTTTTATTTAGTTTAGGTTAAGATTTTTACGGTTTAGGGTTTACTGGTAGGTTTAAGTTTATTTAGTTTATTTTTTATTTATTCAGGTTATTTTATTTGGAGGCAATAGCACCATTGACAAAAATATGATTCACATTGAAAAGGTATCCAACCCATCAGTGTTGAAAGGCAAACACTAGTAAAAGCCCATGATCTAAACATCCACCTACTAATAGTAGTGGTAAAAACATTATTCCTAGCCAGATCAAAGCAGAAATTATACAAGGCCAATAGAGGCAAAATAACCTTATCCAACAATCCAACCCATATAGCATAGGCATAATCAAAAGAGCTAACCAAGCAGCAAGCAACAGATCAGCAAGAAAACCAATAAGCCAAACAGTACCACAACACAAAGAATCAGTTGACTCAATAAAATAACCCAATATACCATCCAGCCGATTGACAAAATCACAAATGAAATAAACCAAAGAATGAGACAAGCAGACCAGAAGGGAGATAGTTCCATTACAGAGAATAAGAGACATAATAAAATTCAAAAAGTAAATATCTGAAGCATCCATCGAATTAAGGGTAAATAGCCCAACATCTAAGCAACTGAAGCCAGAGAGGGGGACATTACCATCAACAGCCAAACAAGAGGGAAGAGGAGACCAAACAAAACCCCAACCAAACATAGAAACCACAAGAAGCACATTAATAAGAGGGGAAAGAAAAACAACAGCCATGAGTGGAAAATCACCTAATCCATCGAGGAGGGTTGAAAAAGAGAGCAGCATAACCCAGTAGGTCCAGTAAAATAGCCGACAGCAGGTAAAGACAATACCCAACATAGGTAAAGGCAAAAAATAGCTATAGGTAACTAATAGAAGAGGCTGAAGAGCTAAACACAACATGAATAGGAACACCAAAAAATGCAGCAGAAAACTGAGAAAAGTAAAGAGCAGATCAAGTAAAATAGAAAAAAGCAAAAGACAGACATAAAAAGCAATAAAACCATGCTAGAAAATTAAACAATTCAAGTTAATTTCTGAGATAAGGTAAACCAGAGTTATCCAAATTAACCAAACCTCGCAATTGTCTAGGAAGATTAAAATTATCAAATAGAGTGAGCTCATTTAATCTAGCTCCTATATTAGCAAGATAATTAGCACAAGCATTTCCTTCATGCCAAATGTGAGTGATTTTAAAGAATACTTGAGAGAGGAGAGCTCTAGTATGGTTAAGAAGGTTGTATAAATCTGTGTTTCCCACCCTGGTGGTAGTCAACATGTCAATGAGTAATAGAGCATCCACTTCAATCCAAATATTGAACTAACCTTTTGTAAACAAACAACAATAGCTTTGTTAACAACCATTAATTCAGCAAAGATAATAGAACAAGCTTTAAGGGGATAAGTAAAAGCACAAATGACATTACCTTTAAAGTTTCTGCAAATGCCACCACAACCAAAAGCATTCTGAGATACTGAGCCATCAGTATTAATTTTGATAGTATTATTGTGTGGTTTTATCCAATAAATAATAATACCTTTTTTATAGTTGGAGATCTCAAGTAGGCTAAGACCCAGCTTGTTGGCCACAAATTTGCAACCTCTAAAATGGGTGTTAGTAATTAAGCTAGCATTAAATAAAGAATGTATTTTTTCTTTAGTTCTAGCAAAAATCATTTTATGGTTCATAGGGATACCACGATGTTTAGCATCATTTTCGTCCATCTATATGAACCATATAGGACTGCTGGCAATTAACACTTTAATGTGACCTTTCATAATTTTTTAAAAATAAGCATCAAGAAGTTGATATAAAGATAATGAGCCATGGAAATGGTTAATATTAAAGAGATCATCATACCAAACCCATAATTAGGCGGCAATAGCCCCATTGACAAAAACATGATCACATTTTCAATGTTAAAATAGCTAGAATAGTTAGAAGGAAACTGAAAGCCTTTATCCCACATCAAAGAATCAACATGAATGAAGTTTTTCAGAATTTTTCAAGTAAGGAAGAGTAAGAGATAGGGATAATGTTATTCAAAAGTTTAGAAAAGACATTAGAGAAACCATGAGCATCTCTAATATGATTGCAGACATCTTTAATAATAAAATCACGATTATGAGACAGCTTAAAAAGAATTTGATCCAGCTTGTTAGAAATGATAAGAATGTTAGTGAATTTATCCAAAAGAGAAATAGGAATATAATCAGTGAGTTTATTATCATTCCAATTATTATTAATCCAATAGGAGTTCACTTTAATAGTAGCAATCGAATGAGTAGAGAATAAATCATTAATAGAACCACTATCAATCCAGTTGTCTTTCCAAAAGAAAGATGATCCTAAATTTATACCCTAAGAAATCAGGGATTCAGCCTCCCATTTGATGGAGCAAAGTCTTTTCCAAATTGGGGAGTCACCCACTTTATAAGGACAAATAAGAGGATGCTTACCCTGACAGTATTTAATAGTCATGGAGTTAGCCCAGAGACTATTTTTGCTCCTAAAATTCCACCAGAGTTTATGAGAGAATGTAGTAATAGCTTCATGAATAGACTTATAGCTAAGCCCACCTTTAGCTAGACTACCACAATAATTATGCCAAGAAGTCCAATGCATCCTTTTAGCTAAATTATTAGAACCCCAGAAGAAATTATTAAGGATATGGTCTATTCTGTTTATGGTAGAATTGGTAGAGATGATGGTTTGAATAAGATATAAAGGCATCGAATTTAGGGTTCTCTTAAGAAAAGTAAGCCTACCACCAAAGGAGAGCAAGTGAAATTCCCAAACCAAAATTTTATTAGCAATTTTTTGAATTAGGTCATAAAAAAGAAGGGATCATTTTTGACCTTTGAATGGAGGAGCACCTTTTTAGAGGATGTAATGAAATAACTCTTGTTTTCATTAATAAGAAGGCACTTTCATTACCAAAAATATTTAATAAATTCCTAAGGCTTTTGAAGTGATGGATGGAAGCATTACAAAAAATAATGAAATCGTCAGCAAAATTAAGATGGGAGATAAGTATACCACCAAGAGTTCTAAAGTACATGCTATGATTATTATTGAAAAGATCATTTAAGGTCCTAGATAGATATTCCACAGCATTAATAAATAGGGAAGGGGACAAAGGATCACCTTGTCTCAACTGATGGGAAGAAAGATAGAAACCTAAGGCCTCACTATTAAGAATAATGAAAAACCAAACATTACTAATACAATTTTTAATTAGCTAAATGAACTTATCAAAAAAGCCAAACAAATGAAGGATGTTTAAAAGGAAATCCCAGGAGATATTGTCATAGGATTTAGAAATATCTAATTTAAAAAGGATGTTACCACCTATAGTAGGAACATCCAAATCATGAACCTGCTCTTGAGTAAGAAGAATGTTATCAGATATAGATCTACCTCTAACGAAGCCAGTTTGGCTGAGGGAGATAATTTTTTGAAGCAAAGGACTAAGTCTATTAGCAAGTATTTTAGCGATCAATTTTTGAAAGAAAGTACAAAGACTAAAAGGTCTGAAATCACTCCAAGAATCAGGATTATCAATCTTAGGTATACGGATAATGGAAGTGCTAGAAAAATATCTAGGAATAGGATTACTAGTAAAGAAATCAACAACATCATCAATTAAGTCATGCTTAATAATTGGCCAACAATGTTATAAAAACTGAGTGGTATAGCCTTCCAGACCAACAATAGAGTCAATGTCCATATTATTATGAACTTTACCAATCTCATCCTCCGTAGGCAACCTAGTAAGCAAATGATTGCCATCACTAGTAATTATAGAGGGGATCAAATGTGAGTTAGAAATAGCATCTAAAGTGTGGCTCTTGTTATGTATATTTCTAAAATGGTTAATAATAGAGTCTTTAATCTCATTAGTGTTAGTGATCCAATCTTCGTTATCACTTTTAATTTTTTGGATAGAGTTTAAAGCTCTCTTTTTATTAAATAAAGCATGAAAATACCTGGTATTTCTGTCCCCATTAATAATATGTTTACTGGTAGCCTTTTTGCACCAATAAGTTTCTTCCATATTCTGATAGTTAACCAGATTATCTTTGGCTTCATTCAAATCCTTCAGCTTAGAAGAATAAGTCAAAATAGCATTTTCAAGATTATAAACCAAAAGCTCCATATTTTTGATATTAGCAAAGAGATTTTTAAAATCATGCTTGTTCCACAAAATAAGGTTTTTTTAAGCCTTTTAAGCTTAAATCATAATCTAATCATGACCCTAACCGAGTTGTCAGGGTGTAAAGGGGAAGCCTAATAAGTGGCAACAACTTTTAAAAAATTGAGGTGCTGAATCCACATATTTTGAAATCTAAAAGAGGAAGAGGAAGATAATCTTTTAGAGTTATTTTTAATTGAAATAAAAAGAGGGGCATGATCCAACAAAGTTCTACTAAAATGTTTAACAGAGGTAAGAGGCCATTGATTAATCCAATGTAAGTTAAAAAGGATTCTATCAAGGTGTTGCCAAAGTTTAGAGTTGCACCAAGTGTAATTAGATCCAGTAAAACTAATGTCAATAAGGTTGCAATCGAGAATCATATTAAAAAACTCTTCCATAAAATGAATATTGGGAGAGCAACTACCCCTTGTTTCAAAGGAAGAAAGGATAGTGTTGAAATCACCCCCAACTAGCCAAGGTTTGCTAATAGTTAAAGCAAAACTTTTCAAATTGTCCCAAAGAATATTCCTACCAGCTCTGTTACAGGAAGTATAAATAAAAGATCCCAAAATAGAAGAATCACCAAAAGAGATCTTAACATTTACAACTTGTTGAAGATCATCTAAGATGGAAATATTTAAGGAATTTTTCCAAAAGTACCAAATTTTATTACTGGTATTAGAGAAGAAATTATTAAAATCGAGCATTCTAGCAATATGATTGATTTTATAAGCATGTATGAGAAGTTTAATAACAACAAGTAAAAATATATTGTTAATACGGTAGAGACTTCTAACATGATTATGGACAATGAGGGTTCAAATCGCTTGAACATTCCAAATAAGGGAATTAAACATAAGGAAAATAATAAATAAAATAATGGGAAACAAGAAAATAAAGGGGTTAGAAAGGAAACAACCTCTCCAATGCTAACAGACCATTATTTATGAGAGGATGACCCAGTTCTAGTAGATCTGGCCGAGTTCTGTGGAAAAATTTTTTCTTTGAAAGATTTCTTTTTCAAAATAGTTTAGAATGCTCAATTTTTATCCAAAGTATCACTATCAGAAAGGGACTGATTAGAGGTATTAATAATAGGATAATGTAACATTTCTAATCGAACTTCAATTTCAAGATTAAGTTGAAAAGTGGGTTGAAGATGAATGCCAATCTTGGGATTATGAGGTGAGGAAGTAGTACCATTAAGAGAACAAATGCAAGTGTTAGATTCTAAGTTTTGTTCTAGATTTTTAGCCTTATTCAAATTTTCATTCAAATTATCATTCAAATTATCATTCAAATTCTCATGCTCATCAATTACAAGAGGCAAGGAAACCTGAAAAGATTCATTTGTGAGGGAATCAACATTTTTTTTAGCCTCTTTTAAATTTGAATTATCTTGAAAAGGAAAGTTATCATGTAGAGAAGGATTGATTGACAAACCATCAGATTCAACATTAGTAATATCTTTGAATTGATTAGATTGAGTGGTGGGAGTAGCATTATTAAGAACATTAGTGGATTCCAAAGAGGCTGAAATAATATTACCATTTGAGTTGCATTAAGCTCATCAATTGGTTTTTTGACTTTAGAGTAGAGTTAGGATCATTCAAAATTTTCTTTTTTAGATGTGGGTGAAGAACAGAACACTCAGAGTTAACATGCCCGTGAATTTTACAGTGTGAACAAAAAGCTGAAAAGTTTCAAATTCTTTTGAAAATAGCCATACTTTTTTGAACCAATCTAGACTTCCTTATGATATTTTTTAGAAATATGAAGTTCAACCATTATATGAGCAACAGAAGGACGGGATCTCACAGCAGTGGCTTGATCAATTTGAAGCGATCAATTGAAAAGATCCCCAAAAATAAATAAAACCTGGTGAGTAATATAGTGAATCCTCATATTTGGAAAAGCCAACCACACAAGAACAATCAATGATTCCTCCTTTTTGTAAAAAAGGGGAGACCACTTTAACAATCGCATTTGGCAATTGAATACAAAAGAAGATCGATGAGAGAAAACCCTTGAGTAATCCAAATCATTCTTAAGTTGAATCAAAACATGTCTAGGATAGATCAAACCAATAGAGAAAGCACCCGAGAGTTTAAGGTTGTGAAAAAAAGAATGAATTTTGTCCAAGTTTGAATTTCAAAAAGAAAATTTACCAACCAAAGTAAATTCGAAAGGCTTTGTAAGCTTCTCAACATCAAGATCTGAACACATGATCATAGGGGTGCCACAAAATGAAATCAAAATTAGATTCATTGAATAAGAGGAGGAAAGGCTCTTACAAGATAGAGCATCCTTAAAGGATTTAATAGCAGGCACAATAGGAGGGACATTAGATTATAGAATACCCAAGAAATCAAATTCCCTAGCTGGCGCATCCAAAAAGGATAGAGGAAGCTCTGGGGCCAATGGAATAGCTGCCATCTTTAATAGATACACATCACTAGCATGGCTAGAGCAAAACTGAGCAAAAAAATTGTTCAAGATTGCTAAAGAATCACCAAACTGCAAGAAGAAAATGCTCCAAAAGGGAAAATAGAAATCGCTAGAGCACCGCAAGAAAGAGGGTTTAGGTTTAGTTTTTATAATTTATCTTTAGGTTTTGTGGGTGTTAGGGTAGGGTTAGGCATGTGGTGTGGTTTAGGTTAGGGGGTTTAGGGTTTAGGGTAGGTTTAGAAGGGTCAGGGCCCAGGGTTTAGGAGTTAAGTTTAGGGAGTTTACAGGGTTATAATTTAGTTTGGGTATTTAAGGTAGAAAGGGTTTAGGGTTTGAGAAGATTTTAGGGCCCAGTGGTGTGATGAACAAATTGGGGCTCAGGTTTAGGTTTCAGATTTTTATGGGTTTAGGAGTACTGGGGAGGATTTAGGGGTCAGTTTAGGTTTATTCCAAACTGGTGACTCATAGGCTAGATCATTTTAATCATTTTAAACCATTTTAAACCATTTATTTTAGGCATTTTTTTTAGGTTTAGGGTAATATTTAGGGTTTAATGTGGGCTTTAACATAGGGAGGAGTTTAGGGTTTAGGAGATGGTTTAGGGTTTATGGTTTAGGTTTAGTGGAGGGGGCTGTAGGGAGTGGGGTTTAAGGTTTGAGCCTGAGTGGGGTTACCATCTGAAAGAAGGTTTTAGGAAGTTTAGGGTGTAGGTGGGTTTAGCAGCAGGGTCTTTAAGGGTAGGGTTTAGTTTAGGTTTAGGGTTTAGGATTTTTAGAAAGTGCAGGGTTTAAGTTTATTTAGTATTTTTTTAATCATTTTAGTTTATTTTAATATTTTTATTTATTTAGTTTAATTTTATTTAGGGTTTATGGTTTAGTTTAAGGTTTTAAGGTTTTCCCCCACGATCCCATGATCAAAAGAGTTTAAGTTTAGAAAGGTTTAAATTTAAGTGGTAAGGAGGGTAATTTTGGGTGGTTTAGGGCCTTTGGGTTTAGGGTTTAGGATCTGGGCCAATGTAGGGGATAGTGTAGCTGGTCACGTCCGATATATAGGATTTAGGGTTTAGGGTTGGGAGGGTTTGGAGGCCTAGGAGGGGTTTAATGTCATTTAGGGTTTAGGATTTAGAGCCCAGGGCTTAGTGACAAGGTTTATGGAGAGGTTTAGGGGTTTAGGGTTTGTGGGGATCAGTTGGGATTAGGTTAAGTAGGGTTAAGTTTAGGTCAGGTTTAGGATTATAAGTTTAGGGTTTAGCATTTAGAGTTTAGGGTTTAAGGTTTAGGATTTAAGGTTTAGGGTTTAGGATTTAGGGTTTAGGGTTTAAGGTTTAGGGCTTTTATTTATATTTTATTTTATTTTATTTTTGGTTTATTTTAGGTTTATTTTATTTTTATTTTACATTGAGTTTTTTATTTAAGTTTTTTATTCTTATCTTTACTTTATTTTTCAATTTAGTTTGGGTTTTATTTATTTTATTTTAATTTATTTTTATGAGTTTATTTTATATTATTTTTAGGTTTAGGTTCAGATTTTAGTTTATGTTTTTATTTTATTTTATTTTTTATTTTATTTAGGTTTTGGTCTTTTTATTTATTTTATTTTAGAATTTATTTAGTTTAGGTTGTTTTGGGTTTAGAGTTTAAGTTTTAGGGCCCAGGTTTAGGGTTTGGGCATTTGGGTTTGGGGTCAGTGGCCCAGGGTTTAGGGTTTAGTGCAGAGTTTAGCATTTAGGGCCCATGATTTAGGTTTAAGTTTAGATTTAGGTTTAGGGATGGAAGTTTTAGTTTAAAAGCAAATGGTAGGTTTATTTATTTAGTTTATCTTTAATCATTTTATTTTATTTTATTAGGGCAGGTTAAGATCTTTGGATGTGGAGTTGTCAGAGGATTTAGGATCAGTAGTCAGGCCTGAGAGTTTAAAGCAGTGGGTCCACCATCTAAGTTAGTTTAGGGCCCAGGAGTTTAGGGTTTATAGGGCTCAGATTGAGGGTTGGTCATAGCCAGTAGGTTATGACTCCAGAGCCTAGGGGAAAGGTTAGTATAGAGAGGTAGGCTAGTAGTCAGTGGGTGGGAGGTTGTGGATGGAAGATCTGGGATCAGGTAGGATTTAGAGTGCAGTGGGGTGGGAAAGAGGATTTAGAGGGTTAGGGTTTAAGGCCTGCTGGATGCCATGGTGTGGTTGGTAAGTTTAGAGTTTGGATTTAAGGATAGTGGAGGTTTAGGTTACACAAGGTTTATAATTTTTATTTAGCTTTTTATTTTATTTTTTTTTGATTTATTAGGTTTATTTTATTTTATTATGTTTACTTTTATTTTATTTATGTTTTATTCTTAGGTTTATTTATTTTTAATTTAGTTTAGGTTTTATTTCTTTATTTTATTTTATTTTTTGGTTTATTTTTTTACTTTAGTTTACTTATTTTAGGGTTTTTTATTTTAGATTAGGATTATTATTTTAGTTTATTTTTTAGGTTTATTTTTAGGTTTATGCTTATTTTTTAGTTTAGTTTTTTTTTATGTTTAGGTTTCTATTTTATCTTTTTAGGTTTAAGTTTTAGGTCTTTATTTTAGCTTTATTTTTAGGTTTCATTTTTTTAGTTTAATTTATTTTATTTAGTTTAGGGTTTTAGTTTAGTTTATTTTAGGTTTAGGTTTAGGCTTTATTTATTTTAGTTTAGGTTTAGGTTTATTTTATTTTGTTTATTTTAGGTTTATTTTTTTTTTTTAGTTTAGGGTTTAGGCTTTATTTTTTTTAGGTTTATTTTTTAGGTTTAGGTTTCAATTTAGTTTTTATTTTATTTTATTTTATGTTTATTTTATGTTTAGTTTTATTTTATTTAGGTTTTTTTAGGTTTATTTTTTAGTTTAGTTTATGTATTTATTTATTTTGTTTTAATTTAGTTTTATCCTAAAAACCTAAAAACTTAAACCTAAACTAAATAAAACCTAAAAATAAAATAAATAAAAAAACCTAAACTAAATAAAATAAAAAAATAAAACCTAAACTAAACCTAAAATAATAAATAAAATAAAATAAATAAATAAAATAAAATAAATAAAATAATAAACTAAAAAAATAATTATAAACCTAAAATAAAACCTAAAATAATAATAAAAACTAAAATAAAAAAAACCTAAAATAAAATAAAATAAAAACTAAATAAAAACCTAAACAAAATAAATATATAAATAAAAACTATAAACAAATAAAACCTAAACCTAAAAAAATAAAATAAAAGTAAACCTAAATAAAATAAAATAAACCTAAACTAAAAATAAATAAAAAATAAAAAAACTAAAAATAAACTAAAAAAAATAAATTAAATAAAATAAACTAAACTTAAATAAATAAAAAAAACTAAACTAAAAATAAAATAAAATAAACTAAACTAAAATAAAATAAAATAAAATAAAATAAAATAAAAAATAAAATAAAACTAAACCTAAAACTAAACTAAACTAAATAAACCTAAACCCTAAATCTAAAAACCTAAACCCTAAATAAACCCTAAACCTAAACCAAAAACTAAAACCTAAAACCCTAAAACTAAACCCTAAACCCTAAACCCTAAAAAAACCCTAAACAAAACCTAAACCTAAACTAAACCCTAAACCTAAACAACCCTAAACCTAAAACCCTAAACCCTAAAGTAAACCTAAACCCTAAGAATGGGCAAAACCTTGATGACATGAACATCACCATCAACTAGGCTTAGCCTAGATCGGGCAATGGAGGCGAATGCGGAGGCAAAGATTATCGCAATGGTAGTGGGGGATCTGGAGGTGTTGGTGGATATGGAGGTAATGGTCAGAGTAGTGGTGGCTATGTAGGTGGGTGGAGTGACGAAGGTTACAGTCGTGGTGGTGGCGGAGGCAGAGATTGAGGAAATGATAGTGGATCCTCCTACTTGAGAGGCAGGGGTCATTCTAATGGGAACTAGAGAAACTAAGGAACGATCGATCTAATATGCTGCTTATAGAACAGTGTCTTTATAGTAGAGATAATTCAACTTATCTAAAGTTTCTGATTTGCTCTATGGGTGATCATTTTTTATCTATGTCATTACTTGTGTCTTAGAAAACATGGAATGCTACTTGGTTGATCAAATCAAAAAGAAGAAATGTTGAATTTTAATTTCTTCTATATTAAAAAAAACCTTAAACCCTAAACCCAAAATTCTAAACTAAAACTTAAACCCTAAACCTAAAACTTAAACCCTAAACCCTAAACCCTAAACCCAAGATACCCTAAACCCTAAACACTAAACCCTAAACCTAAAACACTAAACCCTATACCATAAACCATAAACCCTAAACCCTAAACTTTAAACACTAAAACCCTAAACCCTAACCCTAAATCCTAAACCCCAAACCCCTAAACCCTAAACCCTAAAACCTACAACCCTAAATGTAAATCCTAAACCCCAAACCCTAAACCCTAAACCATAAACACTAAACTAACCCTAAACCATAAACTCTAAACCCTAAACTAACCCTAAACCCTAACCCAAAAACCCTAAACCCTAAACCTTGAATAAAGATGTTATTAGGATTAGATATGAAATATGCTAACATAGTTATGGTAGCTAAAATGTCTTCGAGGCTTTCCTTGACTATTAGAGATTTGAATACCATAAACCCTAACCCTAAATCATATTATAATACCATATATTATAGTATAATGTTGCATCATATATTTGAGCATGTACTAATGTGTTTTTGGATGTTATAAGATGTTTTGAAATGCTCTAGTATATTATGGTATTATACCCTATAGTCTATATTAATTTAAATCATAAGAATTTTTATTTAATACATTAAATGATGAAATTTGTTAAATTTGAAGTGGGAATTAGGTTGTAGTACCAAAGGTGTGCTATTCCACTTGTAGTCTAAAAAGTAAGATTTTATATTCAAAATAAATATTATATGTTGTAGCATAGTATAACATCATATATCATAATATATTGTTCTACATAATTTAAATTCTTTTAGTATTTTATAATCATGCAATCGAGCCTAGCAGACTATTATTTATAAAAATGTTGATTTATACTTTAAAATGGTGGAATTTGGCCAAATTCATAATAAGTAGACCATGGCATCATAATATATTATTTTAATTTAAAATATGTAAGTGATACACCTAAAAAAAGAGTTTTTTTATTGTTTAGACTAATTTTATGATTTTTAATCCTAAGAATTCCCTTGTGATGTGATATGCAATATAATATAATATAATATGTTATAGTGTATTATAATATAGGATGCCAAAACATAGTGTAGCATCATGCATTATAGCATACTATTGTCTATTACTACTTGTAGTTTAGCAAATTTTAGTTTGTTATAGTATGATGTAGTAGAGTTTGTATTGATATAATTCATAAAAATAATAATTTATAGGCTGAGATGATGGGATTTGGCCAAATTTAAGGTAAGCTTTAGGGAATATCATTGGGGGTGTGCTATGGTGTGTTATTTAATCAAAAGAATGGAATTTTGCATCCAAAATAAATGTTCAATTTTCAACCAAATTTTATAATTTTTTGCTTAAAGTTATTCATTTTATGGTGTAATGTAAGATAATATATTATATGAAAGCATATTAAAATATAATGTACATAACAATATAACTTCATATAAATATATGAATGTGGTGGTGTGTTACTAAATGTTATTGTACATTTTAGTATGTTTTACTTTTGTTATAATACATTGGGTCAAAACTCATAAAAATGTTAATTTGAAGTTTGAGATGGAAGAATTTGGCCAAATTCACAGCACACACCAAGAAGCAACACCAAAACTATGCTATTTTGGACCATTTCTAATAGATAATGTATAATTTTACATCCAAAATGAATATTATTCATAGTTTGATAAAATTTTGTTATTTGTTCCTTTTAAGTTAATGAGGTGTAATGTTAGATAATATATTATATTATAGCAAATTATAATATAACATCATATATTATAATATAATATAGTGTGTTAATTCACACTATAATATGTTTTGCATGATATTGTATAGTTAGTTTGAGCTTGCACCATCACAAATCATAAAATGTTGATTACAATGTTAAGATGATGTAATATGAATGAATATATTGTTAGTCTTTTGGTTGAAGTATTAAAGGTGTGCATAAGAGAATAAATAAGATTTGATCAGAATTCCATGTCAAGGACATGGAGGGAGATCCGCTAGGGGATCACACATGCATTAGACATGACATATGAGGGGTCTATGTCGAGGGCATAGAAGAAGAAAATTTGCTAGAGATAAGGTTTGAATTTGATTTGATTATATGATTTGTAGAAAGAAGATCTGTTGGGGATAAGAATATATAATTAACCATGAGTTAAGATCAAATCAACTTTAATTAGTTTTGTTTTAATCAATGTGGAGGCACTTCTACTAGAGATATGGGCTTGAGTCCACTGAGGATCGGGTATATGAACCTTACACTAGGGAAGTAAGTCTGGGCTATCTGCTAGGGATTGGGATTTGAGTTTGATTTCATAGATTTGTTAGGTGATGTATCCACTGGGAATAAGAGTTTGGTTGGATTTCTTTGATTTAGACTCTATTGGGGGAGTTGGTTTAATTTGGCTCCACTAGGGAGGTTTGTTTTGAATTTGATTTATTTTCTTGACTTGTTTATATATGATTCCACTAGGGGTGTGATTTAACCCACCAAGGAAAATTAGATTTAATTTAACTGAAGTTAATGTATGAACCCTATCGTGTGATAGAACCACTCGGGGGCTACCCTTCTCAGTTTACAAATCCAAAGGGATAGTCTACCCACAGAGTAGAGCTAGCCAAACTAAGGGGATTCCATGCAATGGTGCTAGAAGAAGGCGTAGCAGACTTACATCATCTAAAGTGAGGAACAACCACTAGGGTGACCTATTGGATGCACAACAAATCAAACCTGACCTAGGGTGACTACTGCGTGAATGTCATTGAGGATTTATGTCAACTCAAAAGTAGTTAGGATTAATTTTATCTTAATTTCACATGATTTGATATGGTTTGTTTGGTTTAATTTGATTTTGAATTGAAGGCATATCTATTGGGGATGTGAGCTCGATCAAATTTGATAGATTTAATTTAAGGACCACGTCGGTGTGCATTAGACCCACTAAGAAGAGGCTATATCAGTCTTGTCCTATCTAAAAGTTATAAATCCAAAGGGATAGTCTACTTGCTGTGGGGTAGGGCTAACCAACCTAAGGGGTTGCCTTTCATTGTGCAATGGTTGTGCTAGGAAGAAGGCATAGTAGACTTACATCTTCTTAAGCAAGGAACAACCACTGGGGTGACTTATTGGTAGCACAATAAATAGAACCCGACTAAAGGCAGACTACTGAGTGAATGTCACTAGGGAATTTTATGAACTCAAGAGTAATCAGGCGATTCCTATAGGGAGTTTTACTCACACTACCCTAAAGATAGGATGTCTGCTTAGGAAAAGGTACCACTAGGGCTGTCTTTCTAATCGATCGATGAATATATACTTTATTTATATGTTTCTATGGACCCTATTAGTGTGTGAGGGACCACACTAAGAAGGGGCTATGTCAGCCTTGACCTATCTCAGATTTACTGGACCAAGAGAAAATTTGCACATCCTCAAGATGAATTTTGCAACCAAAGGGGTGGTTACTAAGAAAGCAAACTCTCCAATCTAATAGTAACCCAGGTAGTATCTAAATGGGGTTGGAAAAGACGTGATCCAAATATAGTGCCGGCTGTGGGAGGTGTGCGCTTATCCAAAAAAAAAGCCTATAAGTGTATGCTGGCTAACTCAAGGAGAGCGCATAGCAGACTTAGATCTACCATGAGTGGTGTATCCTAAGATGAGAGAACCAACCAACCTAAGGTGTACCTATCAGCATGAGTGGGGTATTCGTCAACATAGGGAGAACCAACCAACCTAAGGTCCCCGTCAGTGTGCAATGATCAATCTGGAATGAAAGTTGTAGGCTTCCAACTTTCTAAGCAAAATTGATCATCGGGATAGTCTATCATCGGCAAAACAGATGCTACTAACCTAGACTGACTACTAAGAAGGGAGCCCTGAGGAAGGATTTGACCCAAACTTGAAGTAGTCAGGAGTGAAGGAGTCGCTAGGGGACTTATCCTAAAACTCAATTATACTCAACCTAGTTAGTCCACGAAGGCTAACCTAAGAAGAAAGCATAGTAGACTCACATATTCTTAAATAAAGCCAATATGAGGTAGCTTATCGGCCACGCAGTAACACCTACCAAACCAACAATGCGATCATCAATGTACAATGGCCAAGTAAGGAAGAAAACCATAGCAGACTTACATCCTCTAAAACAAGAATACCACTGGGGTGACAAACTAGCAGGGTAGCACGTCAGCCCGACCTAGAGTAGCTCTTGAGTGAGTGTTGTTGGTGGCATTATCTCAACTTAGAGTAGCCCGAGATAAAAGATATGTGTTTATTTTATATGTTTGTGTGTAGTTTGTATTTATTTTGTGTCAATGGAAGGACACACGCCGAGTTCATTACACCTACTCCAAAGACATCATGGCAAGTTCGCAAACAAGAATACTTTCAACATGGAAGAGATTTGATTCGAAATAGAATTTTCATTGATGATAATTATTTTCAAACATGATTTATAATATTTTCTTAAGTAGATCCTATTGATTAGAAGCATTGGGTGCTCTCCCTTATAATTAAGTCGAATAAGATCCTCTTTGGTAGGCCTTCTCTATGGAAAAAGGGTCTTCCTAAGTGGGTTCAAACTTGCCTCCCATCTTACGATGGGCAACAATTAGTCTCCTTAGAACTAAAATAAGCTCTCCTACTTGAAAACCTCAAGGACAGACCAACTTGTTGTAAGCTTGAATCATTTTAGCTTTATTCAACTCAAGGTTTTGACATGCCTATAGGCATCTCTCATCTAAATCTTTGATCTCTTCTAACCACAACTTGGCGTTCTACTTTATTATGATCTTGCTACCCATAACAATCTTTAGTGATGCTAGTTGGACTTCTAATGGTAGAATGGCTTCAGACCCATACACTAAGGAGAAAGAAGTATATTGAGTTGGAGTTTGATATGTGGTACGGAAGGCCCACATGGCTTCAACTAACTGCTCATGCTGCTATCGCTTATTATTGTCAAGTGTCTTCTTCAGTATTTGGATGAGAGTTTTATTGAAGGCTTCTGCTAATTCATTTGCCCTCGTGTAGTTGTTGGTAGAATATCTTCAATCTATCTGTCAGTAAAGTTAATCTCAAGGAAATGCATACCATTATTAGATATAATTCATCGAAACACTCCAAACCTATATATGGCATGGTTCCTAAAAATTAGAGCACATGCAGAGCTATGACATCTCTTAGTGAAATCACCTTCACCCATTTGGAAAAGTAATCAGTAACAGCTAAGATGAACTGATGACCCTTGGAAGAAGGAGGATCAATTGGACCGACTATGTTGGTACCCGAACATTTGAATGGCCATGAGGCCAATGTTGGATGTAGAATGTTGGGTGGCTGGTGTAGAACTATAATGTGTATTTGACATTGGTGGCATCACCAAGCTGTATCCATGCAATCTTTGATCATCGATGGCCAGCAGTATCCTAGTCTATTGACCTTGGCTTTCATATTTGGACCGAATTGGTTGGCTCCACATAATCTTGAGTGTAACTCGATTATGATCAAATGGGCTTCATTATTGTATAAATAATGTAACCACATATGATTGAAAGACCGTCGGCATAAGACACCATCCATAAGAGCATTGGAAAGTGTTCTCTACTTCATATGATAGGCTTGGGACTTCTCTTGAGGTTGTTTGCTTTTATTTAGGTAATCCATGAATGGTTGCCTCCAATATAACTCCTCATCCTTCTTAACAATGGAAACCTCCCATTCAATAGAGTACTTTTTGATGTGTTTAATATCAATAAGGGATAATACTTGCCTATTTTGGACCTTTATTGATATAGACTCATCCTTCAGACATGCCAACTCCTTGAGAAGCTTGGCTAAAGCATACACTATGATATTATCTCCTCATGGAATCTTATAAATGGTAACCTCTAGATTTGGGCCAACAACTCCAAGTTGTACTTTTGGTAGTGATGGAGCTTGGGTTTTATAACCTTATAGTACCCAGTGATTTGGTTGATAACTACCTGAGAATCCCCGAAGATGTTGATGTTCTGGATGCTTAGAGTAATGGTTAACTCCAGACTGGCAATCAAAGCCTCATATTTAGCTTCATTGTTGGTGCAAGGATTGGATAGATGATATAAGAATCTCATCCCATCACGATCTGGAGTTAAGAGAACTATTCCTACCCCTGCCTTTCTTCTTGAAATAGTAGATTGTGGTTCTTCTCCTCTTTGAGAAAAAAGTCAAACCATGAAAGTACATCTCACAATGGTGAATTCTAGTATCCCCTTTCCTGATTTGTTCATCAAGGAGATCATCACTAGCAAGAAATGGGTGTGCTTCTAAGAACTCTGCTAGCTCTTGCCCTTTCACCACACAGAGGGGTACAAAGGTAAAGTCAAACTATGAGATGATCATGGATCGTCATGCCAATCATCCGGATAGCATCGATTGTGTCATGAGATGTTGTACTGGATTAATCTTAGAGATTAAGTTCACCTTATGAGAAAGCATGTAGTGTTGTATCTTTTGGGATGCAAAGATTAAAGCTAAGAAATGCTTCTCAATGGGTGGATAATTAGCCTTAGCAAAGATTAGATGATCGCTAAGGTACTAGAGTGTGTTTTCCATCCCTTCATCATGGCTTGGGCCAATAAAGCACCAAGAGAGTCTTCTAACATAGCAATGTAAAGTATGAGCAACTTGCCCGGAATAAGGGCTGCTAAAACCAGCGGCATCATATGAAAATGCTTGATGTCTTCGAAGGCATGCTCAGACTTGTCATCCCACTTGAACTTGGCATACTTTTTGATAAGTACTGATAATGGCTGACATCTTTTTGATAGGTTGGATATAAACCCTCTTAGATACACCAATCTCTCTTGGATTGATCTGAGTTGAGTTAAAGTTTTAGGCGGTGGCATTTCTAATAACACATTGATCTTGTTAGGATCAATTTCGATTCCATGGTGTTGGACAACAAACCCAAGGAATTTCCCTAATGCTACTCTGAATGCACACTTCAGGGGGTTAATTTTGAGGTTGAATTCTTTTAATTATTTGAAAACTACTCTCAAGTCAAAGAGATGGTCTTCCTTTTCTCTACTTTTGATGATCAAAATGATGATGAATGAATGAGTTCATCGAAGATTCAAGTCATAACCTGCAGATATGTAGCACCAAAATTTTTAAGGGTGAAAGGCATGACCTTATAATAATAGATTCTGATCGGGGTTCTAAAAGTAGTGTTTCTTTCATCTTCAGAAACCATCTTTATTTGGTTATATTTAGAAAAGCCATCCATGAAAGAGAAGACTGCGTGAGATGAGGCAATGTCCACCATCAACTCTAGGATTGGTAGTGGAAATTGATCTTTTGGACATGCCTTATTTAAATCCCTAAATCGATGCATATGTAAATTTTTTCATTCTTTTTCTTAGCTAGCTAACCCAGTAGGGTATTTTTCTTCCTGGATGAAACCAGCATCGATTAATTTCTTGACTTCAAAAATGACCTATTATTCTATGTCTAATCGCATGCGTTCAGGAGCTTGCTTAATAGGGTTAGCAGTAGGCTCTATTACTAGTTTATGGATAGCTATGTCAGGAGCCAATCCAGGTATCTTTCCATATCTCCATGCAAAGTGGTCCTTAAACTCAGTCATTAGCCTAACTAAGTCATTGTTTTCAATTTCATTCAATAAGCAACTGATGTATGCTAGGCGTGGATCTTCTTCAGTTTCTAAGTTGATTTTCTTGAGCTCATCGATTGTTGACTTGATCTCTTTTCTGAACTCTAGCGATGCATCTTTGACTTTAAAATCATCTAGATCATCTGAAGTTTCTAAGTACAACTCCTCATATGAGTTAATGTGATTTGAGAAGAACCTATCAGTTCTAAATGATTGGTAATGACTAAGCAGTAATCGTCATCATCGATTGGACCCACTGTACTGAATCCTAGACCTAGTCTTGATTGAGGAATTTTGCATTTGTTCTTACATATTCATTCAAAGTAGTATGAACGATGCTTTGACCAAGTATGTTGGATTAACCCTGTATTTGCAAAATTATGAACACAAGGCAAGTACCAATCAAAGGTAATTCTATTACATCTTTATTTGAATCATCCTTAAGTTCTACATCAACTTCTTGACTTGAGGATGATGCTGCCAGAAAGAACCTCTGAGTCTTCACACCTGTGGATGACTTTGGGGCTTCCTTAACACTAAACCCTCAACTTTTTGAGAGGAAAGTGGGTTGGAGCTAAGGTTCCCAACTGATGCCTAACTGTTTCACATATAGACTTGGATACACTTATGCTTTGCTTTGGAGCCTGGTCTTCATCTCTATCTGGCTCAAGTGTCACCTCCAAGGAAATCTATTATTGGGAAGAGTTGACTGGTATGCTAACCATATAAGACTCATCATATGAACAAGATTCTATGTCTTTATGGATAACAGGTGTACTCCTAATAGCCGGGACAAATCTTTTATTGGGTGGCCAATAAAGAGGTTTTCCACCCCAGACCTCCCTAATTGGCCTCTTCCTCTTCTGGTGGAGGTCGGTCATCCCATATGTTCGAATGGAGTAACGAACTGTGGGTGGAATCTAATGTTAATCTCCACTTCCTCCTCCAAGTTTATTTCCACTCCCTTTTATTTTTTTTTTCATTTTTATTTTATTTTCTTTTCATTTTCTCTTTCTTTTTCTTTTTCTTTTTCTTTTTCTTTTATTTATAAACTTTGGCCAAGTTTGCGAGAATAGACTTGTTGATTTTGAGGAAGGTAGTAAGCTGCATCCTCATATATGTCAACCTCATGAACTGTAAATTGCTTGAGATCTCCTTTGACACAATTGATGATCTCACCTCTCATGAACTTCATACATTGATGTAGAGAGGATGGAACTATGTTGTTCTCATGTATCCATGTTCTCCCAAGCAAAGCGTTGAAAGATGTATTTGAGTCCATAATATGAAACTTGGTTTCGGTCTTCCAATCAACCATCACCAAGGGCAACACTATGGAGCCTAAGGCTTGTTGACCTCACTTTTGGAATGTGAATTCAATCTTCCCATCCTAACTTAGAAGTCTTCTAGATACTAAGACTTCCCTAGTCATAAGACACCTCTAACAATTTGGTAAACACTTAACCTAAGCCTAAAGACATAGAAGGGTTAACCATGATTAGGTTATGCCTTTAGGATAATCCACCTACCCTACAACCCAAATCCAATCCATGTTCACCTTCTCAAACCAAACCTCAAGTTCAATCCAAACAACAAATTCAAATCTAAATCCAAACCCAAATTCCAAAACCAACTGATTGAAGCCAATGATCAAATCCAAACTTGAAACTCTTCCTAAGCCATATGACCTATCCCATGGACTTAGCCAAATCTTAATCCAAATTAATCCAAAATCAATTGATTTTATCATAATCAATTTATATATTCAATCATCTTCCTAAATATAAATCAAATCTACATTTAAATGATCAAAACTAAATCAAACTAAATCAAATTAAATTAATGTCCTTCCTAAGCCATATGATCTATCCATGGACTTAACCAAATATTAATCCAAACCATGTCAAACTCAATTGATTTTCTCACAAATCAATCATATTTTTAATCATCTTCACAAATTTAAATGAAATATACATTTAAATCATCAAAACTAAATCAAACCAAATCAAAATCTAAACCTAAGCCACATGACCCAACTCAATGGACTTAGCCAAATTCCTTCATTCCAAAACCCAAATTCAATTGATTTTCTCATGAATCAATCATACCTTCAATAATATTCACAAATATAAATAAAATATACAATCATCAAGCCAAACCAAAATCAACCCAAGTCAAACCCAACTTAACCATTTTGACTTGAAATGTTCAAATGAACCAAAACCAATTTGAACTTAATCCAATTGAAATTGAATTTATATAGCAATCCCAAATCCAAATATAAACTCAACTAAATCAAACTCAACCCAAAATCAAGCCAACTAAACCCAATTGGTCCACTTGACCTAAAGTGGCCAATTTGACCTATTTGAGCCAAGTTCTAATCCTACCAAAATTGGATTGAACCAAGCCCATCAAAACCTCTCATCATGATTATTGATCACCCTTGGTTGATCAATTATCATAAATTGGGTCAAACCAAGTCAACTTGGTTAGTTGACCAAGTCAACCCCTTAACCCATATGAACCCCAACTAGCCAAATTGCAACCTAAGCCAAATCCCTTGAAACTAATGATTCATACTAAAAAAATTCAATATTTATATATGACTTGACTTATAATTGAGTCAAACCAAACCCAATTGGCCCTCTTGACCCAATTGACCCAAATTGACCTAGAAAACCAAATTAGGTCAAATAAAAATATAAACCAAATTGATTGCAACCAATGGCTTAAGTTCATTCCAAATTGATTGTTGAACTTGACCAAAGCCATGATTGGAACCTAATTGACCTACTTCCTAGCCCAATAAAGGTTCAAGTTGGCCTAAATCAAAACCAAATCTAAATTAATTGAAATGAAAGCCTACAATCATCTTCAATTGGTTAACTAAACCCAAACCAACACCAACCCAAGCAAATTTGGCCAATTTTGTCAAATTGGTAAACTTATCCCTTTTGACCCAAATGAATTCAAATGAGCAAAATCAAATCTAAGACAAACTAAACCAAACTAATTGAGCCAAAAAATCCCTAATGATCATATGATCTTGGTCAACTTGACCCAACCTAACCCAATTTGACCTAAATGAGTCAGACTGAGCCAAACCTAACCAAATTAACTTCAATTGACTTGAAATTTTGGCTAACCCACTTTTGGCTCATTTAAAATCTGCCCAAATCAAATCCAATGTCAAATGATCATTCTACCCTTGGGTCAAGGGCATCACATTAGACAAATCACCCATCTAAGTGGCCATTTCCATTCTTTGGCCACTTCGTAAACTCTCAATTGTCCACCTAGGCACCTAGGACCGCCCAACGACCCCAAGGGTGTGGTTGGCTATGATCCATAAGAGGTGAAATCACCTCACCCTCCCCATTGGAACATTTGAAACCCATAGGACTCCCATGATTCCTCTTTGGTAGCCACCTCCACACCTTCAACCAACCAAGCCTAGCCAACTCACCACCACCCTACCACCCACGACTCGCTAAGATGGCCACTAGAAGACAAACTCGATCCCACCATTTGATCAAGATGAAGGGGGGTATACACCCCCTTGTTTCCACTCAAACACACACAAAAATCATTCCTTAGAGTCTTAGCTACCCAAGACGAGCCACTAGAACCATTCCTTAAGCTCCCAAGCTTGTTCCTTGATCAAAAAATGTCCATCCTGAAATAGGACACTCCCATTTTTTACCTAACCTCCCTATTTCTATATCAAATTCAAATTAACTTTACACAAACCTTCCATAGGCTTTGTCGAGTAAGAATGAATCATCTCCCAAGCTTCTCGAGCACTAGAGGTGGGACTTCGATCAAAGATGAGCTCCAAATCATCAGTTCATGTCATTCCAAGAAAACATCGAGGAAATGATCCAACAGCTACTCAACAGGGCTTCGTCTCCAGTAGATGAAGCTTCCTCAATCTTTCGAGCCACCGGTCTAAAGCTCCGACAACATACTCTTCCAAAACTGATCCCTAGCCAAAATAGTTTGGTGATTTTTGTAGAAAACTTGCATCTCGTAAGATCTTGACTATTGGATCCCATCCGATCGATGTCGTGAAGTGGGATCCTTTTAGAATTTATCTGAGCTTGAGTAAGCTCGAATCAAGTGAACAATGGCAGACAGACTTCATTCTCCCTCACTTGCATGACATTAGATCAGGCACCATCCGTTCGACATGATCGGAATGGATGGTCGTGATTAGACCCACTAGATCGATCTGAATTAATCCTATTAAGCTGTTGGATTAATTGTAGCCATCTGATCTTAGATTAGATGGCGAAAGAGAAAGCTCGTCTGTCACCACCACATAGGCGCTAAGTTGGATAAGTTTTAGGCAGCCAATCCTACAGCGCCACATGGAAAGTGCACCGCGTCTGCCAACAGGATTAGGGTTTAATTAGGCTTAATTAATTATTTTTAATGGTTAAAACTTCTAAAAATCATGAAAAATTATAAAGAAATAAAAAATGCAAATAAATACTTATTTTAAAGGTATTTTAGAGGAGAATTAATTAAAAATGATCATAACTAATTTTAAAAAGTAATTAAGGAATAATTACAAAATTAATTAGCTTAATTACATTTTAATTACTTATGTAATTAATCCTAAATTTTGTGGGTTAATTTAATAGGATGACCTCTGCCTCCCAAGATTTTCTTGGGATTTATTGCTCACTTAATTAAGAAAATTGACTAATTAAACCTTAACTACTCTTTTAAGTTAATTAATGATTAATTAATCTCATGAATCGTAACGAATTGGTTAATTAAGTTTATTAATCATTGTTCAACAGTAAGTGAACTAAGGAAAATTGGACCCCTTTCCCTTTCACCCTTTTTTTAAAATGAAATTAATTAAGATTTAATTAATTAATTAAATCACTTAATCAGATTGAAATCATAATCACATGAGACCTTAATTAATTAAATCTTGGGGTAGATCTTTAGATATTTAATAACCTAAAGGAGTTTAATAAAATTATGGTTAGTCCACATGTGTGAGAAAACCATAAGAGTAATTAATTAAGTCCCTTAATATAATTAATTACTAATCATCAGCCAATTACATTAGGCCCCTTTTATCTGCTAGGATCATTGCAAGTTTATTTTTCATGCATATCATGTTGGCTCATAATTATTTAGTTAATTACTTTAAGGTGACATTAGTAAGAGTAATTAATTCATCTAATTAAGGGTTCAACTTCATTAACCCGTAAAATCAACTTAATTACATTTCCTTAAATTAAATCAAATCACTAATGTGGGAATGGGTTTAAAAGAGTAAGTCATGATTTCTCTTCTCCTCTTTAAATCAAATCAAATACAAAACTTAATTAATTAATAATCTTTAGTTTGCTTTAAATAATCTTATTTGATTTATTATCGTTAAGAACTAGTTTGGTTGAATGACACATGCTTATATTTGATTGTCCTCTTCCAATCATGTTAAATTTGGTATGTCATTTGAATTCATGCATCCATCTTTTCAAAATCAAGTAAAATAAAATGGATTACCTTTATGTAAGCTTGCATGTGTTGATTTAATTTAATATATGTGTGGCTATTATCACTATTAAATCGAAATGTTTTTTTCAAAAGCTTATAAATGTATAATAATATGTTTTATGATGTTAGATATAAATACATAAGAAATGCATGTGCTTATAGCTTAAGTGTATGAATGTTGAGTTCTCTTTCCTCTATTCATGTATTGATTTATATAAGATTGAATGGTAATGGGTATATAGTCTGGATATCCCGGGAACACAATACTTTAGCTAGCCCCAAGGAGGTCATTTGCTTAACTCACTTCCTTAGTTTGTTACTTGGTTGATGAAATTGAAAAGAAGAAATGTTAAATTTCAATTTATTCATTGTTAAAAAAAATCCAAAAACTCTAAATCCTAAACTAAAACATGAACCTAAACCTAAACCCTAAACCCTAAACCCTAAAACCTAAAAATGCTAAACCCTAAACCCTAAGAATGGGTAGAACCTTGATGGCAGAAACACAACACAAGCAGCTCGCCTAGATTGGAGGCGAAGACTAAGGCGCAGCTATCGTGGTGGGGGATCTGGAGGTGCATATGGCGGTGGTGGTCGGAGCAGTGGTGGTTATGAAGGCGAAAAGATCGACGGAGGCTACAACCATGGTGGTGGCGGAGGGAGAGATGGGAGATATGATGGTGGAACCCACTGCTTGAGAGGCCAGGGTGGTTCTGATGGGAACTGGAGAAACTGAAGAATGGTAGATCCAATCTGCTGCATATGGAACTGTGTCGTTATAGTAGAGACAGTTCTAGTTATCAAGGATTTTTGATTTGCTCTATGTGTGCTCATTTGTTTTTCTATGTTGTCGCTTGTGTCTTAGAAAACTTGATGTGTTACTTGGTTGATGAAATCGAAAAGAAGAATTTTGAATCTGAATTTTTTCTTTGTTTAAAAAAAAACCAAAAACACTAAACCTAAACAAAAACCTAAACCTAAACCCTAAAAACCCTAAACCCTAAACCCTAAACTTAAAACCCTAAACCCTAAACCCTAAAACCTAAACCCTAAACCCTAAAGCCTAAACCCAAAACCCTAAACCCGAAAGCCTAAACCCAAAAAAACCCATAAACCCTAAAGCCTAAACCCAAAAAAAAACCATAAACCCTAAACCCATAACTAACCCAAAACTAACCTTAATCCGTAAACCCTAAACCCTAAAAAGATAAAAACCTAAACCCAAACTAAATAAAATCTAAAAATAAAACAAATAAAAAAACCTAAACCAAAATTAAATAAAATAATAAAATAAAATAAAAACATAAACCAAAACCTAAACCTAAACATAAACCTAAACCTAAACCTAAAAAGAAAATAAAATAAAAAATGAAAACTAAACTAAAATTAAATAAATAAAATCCTAAACTAAAGTACAAAATAAATAACCTAAGTAAAATAAAAGATAAACCTAAAGTAAAAATGAAATAAACCAAAAATAAAATAAAATAAAAACCTAAACCTAAATAATAAACCTAAAAATAAATAAAACATAAATAAATAATAAAACATAAACCCTAAACTAAAAAAAAAATCTAAACCTAAAATCAAATTAAAATAAACCTAAATCTAAACTAAAATAAACAAACCCTAAACCTAAACTAAACTAAACTAAACCTAAACCTAAACCTAAACTAAACAAAATAAAATAAACTAAAAATAAACCTAAACCTAAACTAAAAAAATAAAACCTAAAATTAAACTAAAATAAAAACTTAAAACCAAAACCGAAAAAAATAAAAGAAAAACCTAAGCTAAAACCAAAAAATATAAAATAAAATCTAAAACTAAAAAATATAATAAAAGTAAAACTAAACTAAAAAAATAAACCTAAACCAAAGAAATAAACTAGAATAAAAAATAAAAATAAAAATAATTAAAGCTAAATTAAAAAATAAACTAAATAAAAATAAAAATAAAAATAAATCTAACTAAAAATAAAAAATAAAATAAACTCAAATAAATAAAAAATACACTAAATAAACCTAAACCTACTAGTTTACTTAATTTTAAAGAAAAATTAAAAAATAAAATAAATAAAATACATAAGTAAGAAACTCTAACCCTAAACCCTAAACCCTAAACCCTAAACTGTAAATCCTAAACCCTAAAAACCTAAAAGCCTAAACCTAAACTAAATAAAGCCTAAAAATAAAAAAATAAAAAAATCTAAACCTAAATAAAATACAAAAAAAGAACCTAAACTAAAACCTAATCCTAAACCTAAACCTAAAAATAAAATAAAATAAAAAATAAAAATAAACCAAAATATAATAAATAAAAACCTAAACCTAAAAAATAAACCTAAAAATAAATAAAAAATAAAACCTAAACCCTAAATTAAAAAAAACCTAAACTTAAACTTAAACTAAACTAAACTAAATTGAAATAAATAAACCTAAAAATAAAAACCTAAAAATAAACCAAAAAATAAACCTAAAACCTAAACCTAAAAAGCCAAAATTAAAACCTAAACTTAAACCTAAAAATAAAAAATAAAACCTAAACCTAAAAAATAAAATAAAAATAAAACTAATCTAAAAAATAAACCTAAATGTAAACCTAAACCTAAAAAAGGCAAAAATAAAAAACCTAAACTAAAATAAATAAACCTAAAATAAATAAACTAAACTAAATAAAAAAAAAAATAAACCTAAATAAAAATAAAAAACAAAACAAACTAAAATAAATAAAAAAAATAAATAATAGACTACATAAACCTAAACCTACCAGTTTACCTAATTTAAATAAAAAAAACTCTAACCCTTAACCCTAAACCCTAAAACTAACCATAAACCCTAAACCTACAACCCTAAACCCTAAAACCCTAAACCTTAAACCCTAAACCCTAAACCAAAACCCTAAACCCTAAACTCAATATCTTACAACCCTATACCCTAAACCCTAAAAACCAAACCTTAAACCCTAAACCCTAAACCCTAAGCCCTAAACCCTAAACCCTAAACCATAAAAACCTAAAAACCTAAACCTAAACTAAATAAAACCTAAACCGAAACCTAAAATAAACTAAACCTAAACTTAAAATATACTAAACTTAAACCCTAAATTAAATAAAATAAAATAAACTAAAAATAAACCTAAACCTAAATAAAAAAATAAAACCTAAAAATAAACCTAAAATAAAAACCTAAAACCTATACCTAAAAAAAATTAAATAAAAACTTAAACTGAAACCTAAAAATAAAAAATAAAACCTGAACCTAAAAAATATAATAAAAATAAAACAAAACTAAAAAATAAGCATAAACTAGTCCTAAACCTAAAAAAGAAACTAAAATAAAAACCTAAGGAAAAATAAATAAACTTAAAATAAATAAATTAAACGAAATAAAAATAAAAAATAAACTTAAACAAAAATAAAAAATAAAATAAATGAAAATAAATAAAAAATAAACTAAATAAACTAAATAATCCTGAACCTAATAGTTTACTTAATTTTTTTTTAAAAAAAACCCAAAACCCAAAACACTAAACACTAAATCCTAAACACTACATCCTAAACCCTAAACCTTAAACCCTAAACCTTGAAACTAACCCTAAACCCAAAACCCTAAGCCTACAACCCTAAAACCCTAAACCCTAAATAGAAAAAAAAATCAAAATAAATAAATAACACCATAACCCTAAACCCTAAACCCTAAACCCTAAAACTAACCCAAAACCCTAAATCATAAACCATAGACTTATAACCCTAAACCATAAACCCTAAACCCTAAACCCTAAATCGTAAAACCCCAAACCCTAAACCCTAAAACCTACAACCCTAAACCCTAAACTGAAAACCCAAACCTAAAAAAACCTAAACCAAACCTAAACCCTAACTTAAAACCTAAAACCTAAACTTAAACTAAATAAAACCTAAAATAAAATAAATAAAAAAACTAAACCTAAATAAAATAAAGTAAAATAAAAACCTAAACTAAAACTTCAACATAAACCTAAACTTAAAAAAAAAATAAAATAAAAACTAAAAGAAAATAAATAAAAACCTAGATGAAATTAAAAAATATAATAAATCTAAAAAATAAAATAAAATTAAACCCAAACAAAAAATAAAATTAAAATAAACCAAAAATAAAATAAAATAAAGACTAAATAGAAACATAAACCTAAAAAATAAACCTAAAAATAAAACCTAAAATTGAATAAAAAATAAAATCTAAACCTTAAACTAAATAAAATAAACCAAAACCTAAACTAAAATAAATAAAACCTAAACCTAAACCTAAACCTAAAAAAAACAAAACATGAAACCAAAACTAAATAAAATAAAATAAACTAAAAATAATCCTATACCTAAACTAAAAAATAAAACCTAAAAATCAACCTCAAATAAAAACCTAAAACTTAAACCAAAAAAAATAAAATAAAAACCTAAACCTAAAAAAATAAAATAAAATAAAAAACCTAAACTCAAATAAATAAACTAAACTAAATAAAAATAAAAAAATAAAATAAACTAAAATAAAAAAATAATATACAAAATAAACTAAATAAACCTAAACCTAATGGTTTACTTAATTTTTTTTTAAAAAAAACCCTAAACCCTAAACCCTAAACCCCAAATCCTAAACCTTAAACCTAAACCTAAACTATTCTAAAAAACCTTCAACCCTATAAACCCTAAACTAAACTAACCTTAAACCCTAAACCTAAACCTAAACCTTAAAACCTTAAACCTAAACTATAAACATTAACTTAAAACCTAAACTTAAACTCTAAACTTAAACTCTAAAAGTATACTCTAAACTTTAAACTAACCCTAAACCTTAAACCTAAATCAACCTAAACTAAGTTAAACCTTAAACCCTAAACTCCTAAACTCCTAAACTAAACTATAAAATAAAATCTAAACCTTAAAGCTCTAAACTAAATACTAAACCCTAAATCCTAAACCTAAACCTTAAAATGTAAACTTGTTAAAACCTAACCCTAAACCCTAAAAGAATAAACCCTAAAACCTTAAACTCTAAACCCTAATCCCTAAACCCTAAACTATAACCCTAAACCTTAAAGCCTAAATCCCAAACCCTAAACCTAAACCCTAAACCCTAAAACTTTAAACTCTAAACTCTAAACTAACCCTAAACCATAAACCCTAAATCCTAAAATTGTAAACTCTGAACTAACCCTAAAACCTAAACCCTTAAAAATACTAAACCCTAAAGCCTAAAGAGAAAACCCTAAACCCTAAAATAAATACTAAACATTAAACCCTAAAACCCAAAACCCAAAACCCTAATTCCTAAAATCTGAAACCTAAACCCTAAACCCTAAACCTTAAACCCTAAAATCCTAAAAACATAAACCTAAACTAAATAAAACCTAAAAATAAAATACCTAAAACTAAATCAAATAATATAATAAAATAAATAAAAAACCTAAAATATAAAGAAAATAATAAAATAAAATAAAATAAAAACCTAAACTAAAACCTAAATCTAAACCTAAAAATAAAATAAAATAAAAAGTAAAAATAAACTAAAATAAAATAAGTAAAAACCTAAACTAAACTAAAAAATAAAATAAACCTAAGAATAAAAAACCTAAATAATATAAAATTAAATGTAAAATAAAAATAAAATAAAAATAATATAAAAAATAAAATAAAATAAAATAAAATAAAAACTAAATAAAAACCTAAAGCTAAAAAATAAACCTAAAAAATAATAAAACCTAAACCCTAAACTAAAAAAAATCAAAACCTAAAATAAATAAAAAATAAACCTAAACCTAAACTAAAATAAATTAAACTAAAAGAAATAAAACATAAACCTAAACCTAAAATAAAATAAAGGTAAAATTAAACCTAAAATAAATATAATAAAATAAACTAAAAATAAACCTAAACCTAAACTACAAAATAAACCTAAACCTATACTAAAAAATAAAACCTAAAATATACCTTAAAAAAACCTAAAACCTAATCCTAAAAAAAGTGAAATAAAAACCTAAACCTAAACCTATAAATAAAAAATAAAACTTAAACCTAAAAAATAAAATAAAAATAAAACTCAACCAAAAATAAACCTAAACCGAAACCTAAAAAGATAAACTAAAAATAAATAAATCTAAAATAAATAAACTAAACTAAAAAAGTTAAAAATTAAACTTAAATAAAAATAGAGAGTAAATTAAACTAAAATAAACTAGATATACTTAATAAACCTAAACTTATCAGTTTACTTAATTAAAAATAAAAAAACATTAAACCCTAAATCCTAAACCCTAAACCTACAACCTAAATGCTAAACCCTAAACCCTAAACCCTAAACCCTAAAGCCTAAAAACATAAACCCTAAAACCCTAAACCCTAAACACTAAACCCTAAACCCTAAACCCCAAACCCTAAACCCTAAACCATAAACCCTAAACTCCAAACCCTAAACCCTAAACCTTAAACTCTAACACTAAACCGTAAAAGAATAAACCCTAAAACCCTAAACCCTAAACTCTAACCCATAAACTCTTACCCTAAACCCTAAATCCAAAACTCTAAACTTAAACCCTAAACCCTAAACCCTAAAACCTAAACTAACCTAAACCCTAAACTCTAACCCTAAACTAAAATCATAAACTCTATTTCTTATTTTCTTTTCTTATTTTAAACTTTGGCCAAGTTCCATAGACTTGTTGATTTTGAGGGAAGTAGTAAGCTGCATCCTCATATATGTTGACCTTGTGAATTGTAAATGGCTTGAGATATCCTATGATACATTAGATGATCCCATCTCTCACAAACTTCATACACTATATTGTTCTTATGTATCCATGGTCTCCGAAGCAAAGCATTGAAAGATGTATCTGAGTCTATAATATAAAACTTGGCTTCAGTCTTCCAATCATCTATCTCCAAGGGCAACACTATAGAGCCCAAGGCCTGACCTCACATTTGAGATTCAATCTTCCCATCTTAGACTTAGAGTCTTCTAGACACTAAGAATTCCCTAATCATAAGATAATTCTAACAATTAGTAAACACTTAACCTAAGCCTCTTAGATGGGTTAACGATAGATTATTATGCCTAGATTAGGATAATCCACCTACCCTACAACCCAAATCCAATCCATGTTCACCTTCTAAAACCAAACCTCAAGTTCAATTCAAACATCAAATTAATATCCAAATCCAAACCCAAATTCCAAAACTAAATGATTGAAGCCCATGATCAAATCCAAACTTGAAACCCTTCCTAAGCCATATGACCTATCCCCTGGACTTAGCCAAATCTTAATCCAAATCAATCCAAAATCAATTGATTTTCTCATAATCAATTTATATCTTCAATCATCTTCCTAAATATAAATCAAATCAACATTCAAATGATCAAAATTAAATCAAATTAAATCAAAACCCTTCCTAAGCCATATGACCTATCCCATGGACTTATCCAAATCTTAATCTAAATCATGTCAAACTTAATTAATTTTATCACAAATCAATCATATTTTCAATCATCTTCACAAAGTTAAGTGAAATATACATTTAAATAATCAAAACTAAACCAAACTAAATAAAAATCCAAATATAAGCCACATGACCCAACTCCTTGGACTTAGCCAAATTCCTTCATTCCAAAATTCAAATTTATTTTCTCATGAATCAATAATACCTTCAATCGTATTCACAAATATAAATGAAATTTACAATCATCAAGACAAACAAAAATCAACCGAAGTCAAACCAAACTTAACCCTTTTGACTTGAAATGCTCAAATAAACCAAAAACCATTTGAACCAAGTTAATAATTGAATTTATATATCAATCCCAAATCCATATATAAACTCAACTAAATCAAACTCAACAAAAAATTAAGCTAACTAAACCAAATTGGTCCACTTGATCCAAAGTGGCAAATTTAACCTATTTGAGCCAAGTTCTAATCCTACCTAAATTGGATTGAATCAAGCCAATCAAAACCTTCCATTATGATTGTTGTTCACCCTAAAGTTGATCAATTATCACAAATTGTCAAACCAAGTCAACTTGGTCATTTGACCAAGTCAATCTTAACCCATATGAACCCAAACTAGCCAAATTGTAACCAAGCCTTTGAAACCAAAGATTCATACCAAATCAAAATTAATATTTGAATATGACTTGACCTTCAATTATGTCAAACAAAATCCAATCTCTTGACCAAGTTGACCCAAATTGACCAAAGAACAAATTGTGTCAAATCAAAATATAAACCAAATTGATTGTAACCAATGGCTCATGTTCATTCCAAATTGATTGTTGAACTTGACCAAAACCATGATTGGACCTAATTGAACCTAATTAACCTACTTAGCCTAAATTGACCTAAAGGTTCAAGTTAGCCTAAATCAAAATCAAATCCAAATTAATTGAAACCAAAGCCTACAATCATCTTCAATTGGTCAATTAAACCCAAACCAACCCAACCAAGTTAATTTGGCTAATTTCATCAAATTGGTCAACTAACCCATTTGACCCAAATGAATTCAAATGAGCCAAAATCAAATCTAAGTCAAACCAAATCAAACCAATTGAACCAAAACATCTTGAATAATCATATGAACTTGGCTCCAACCCTTGGTTTGAGACCACTTGACCAATAACTAACCTAACCTAATTTGACCTAAATGAGTCAAATTGAGCCAAACCTAACCAAATCAACTCCAATTGACTTGAAATTTGGCTAACCCACTTTGGCTCATTTCAAATTGTCCAAATCAAATCCAATGATATGATCATTCTTCCTTGGCTCAAGGGCATCACATGAGACAAATCACCCATGTAAGTGGTCATTTCATTCCTTGCCACTTGGTACTCTCCCAATGGTCCATTTAGCACCTAGACACCGCCAACCCACCTTGGGTTGGGTCGCCATGGCCCATTGGAGGTGAAATTACCTAACCATCCCCATTAGAGCATTTGAAACCCATAGGACACCCATGATTCTTTCATGTAAGCCACCTCCACACCTTCAACCAACCAAGCTGAGCAAACTCACCTCCTACCTGCCACCCATGACACCTAGAGATGGCCGAACAACCACTAGAAGCCAAACCTAATGCCACTATCAGATCAAGATGAAAGGGGGGTACACACCCCCTCATTTCCACTCAAACACACATAAAAATCATTCTTCAGAGCCCTAGCTACCCAAGATAAGCTGCTAGAGCCATTCCTTAAGCTCCTAAGCTCATTCCTCGATCAAAAAATGCCATTCTCGTTTGTCCCAAAATAGGACACTCTCATTTTTTACCTAACTTTTGCATTTCTCCATAAATCTCAAATTAAATTTGTACGCACCTTACCTAGGCCTCCTTGAGCAAGAACAAATCATCTCCCAAGCTTCTCGAGCACCAAAGGTGGAACTTAAGTCAAAGACTTGCTCCAAATCATCAATTCATGTACTTCCAAGTGAATGTCAATGAATTGATCCAATTGTTGCTCAATAGAGCTTCGTCTCCACTAGTTGAAGCATCCTCATTCATTTGAGCCACTGGTCTTGAGCTCCGGCAAGGTAAGCTTCCAAAACTAATCCTTAGAAAAAATTAGGTTGGAGCTTTTTGAAGAAAACTTTCATCTCGTGTGATCTTGGCCATTGGATCTCGTTCGATCGATGTTGTGAAGGTGTGGAATCTTTTTGGAGTTGATCCTAGCTCGGGTATGCTTGGATCAAGTGAGCAATGCCAGACGGACTCCATTCTCCCTTACTTGTGTGATGTTAGATCACGCATTGTCCATTCTGTGCGATCGGAATGGAATACCAAGTTAGATTCGCTAGATCGATCTGATTTAATTTTATTAAGTTGTGGGATTAATCGTATCCATCTGATCTCAGATCGGACATGAGATGAAAGCGCGTTATGTCGCCATGGGCCAGTCGGGTAAGTTTTAAGTAGCCAATCCCAGCTGGAAAGTGTGTCGTGTCATGCGCCATGTGGCCAATAGGATTAGGCTTTAATTAAAATCATTTATAATGGCTAAAACTTCTAACAATCATAAATAATCATAGTAAAATCAAAAAATGCAAATAAATACTAATTTTAATGGTATTTCATAGTAGAATTAATTAAAATTTATCTTAACTAATTTTGAATACTAATTAAGGTTTAATTACAAAATTAATTAACTTAATTACTCCTTAATTACTTGAGTAATTAATCCTAAAAATTTGTGGGCTAATTTAATGGGATGACTTATGCCTCCCATGATTTTCTTGGGATTTATTGCTCACTTAATTAGGAAAATTGACTAATTAAACCTTAACTACTCTTTTAAGTTAATTAATGATTAATTAATCCCATGAATAGTAATAAATTTTTTAATTAAGTTTATTAATCATTGTTTAACAGTAACTGAACTAAGGAATAGGGTTGGGCCCCCTTTCCCTAAGTTCATTTCATGCTTTTTTAAAATGAAATTAATTAATATTTAACTAATTAATTAAATCACTTAATCAAATTGAAATCATAATCACATCAGACCTTAATTAATTAAATCATGGGGGTAGATCTTTATGTGTTTTATAACCTAAAAGAGTTTAATGAAACTATGGTTAGTCCACATGTGTGGGAAAACCATAAGAGTAATTAATTAAGTCCCTTAATCTAATTAACTATTAATCATGAGCCAATTGCATTAGGCCCCTTTTATTTCATAGGATTATTACAAGTTTATATTTCATGCATATCATGTTGGCTCATACTTAATTAATTAATTTAAGGTGACATAGATAAGGATAAAGAATTCATCTAATTAAGGGTTCAACTTATTTAACCCATCAAATCAACTTAATTACATTTCCTTAAATTAAATCAAATAACTAATGTGGGAATGGGTTTAAAACAGTAAGTGATGATTTCTCTTCTCCTCTTTAAATCAAATCAAATCAAAAACTTAATTAATAAAGAATCATTGGTTTGCTTTAAATAATCTTATTTGATTTGATCATCCTTAACCCTAACTCAAACCCTAAACCCAAAACCCTAAACCCTAAAACCTAAATGTAAAACCTAAACCTAAATTAAATAAAATGTAAAAAATAAAATAAATAAAAAACCTAAACCTTAATTAAATAAATAAATAAAATAGAATAAAACTTAAACTAAAACCTAAGCTAAACCTAAACCTAAACCTAAACCTAAACCTAAACTTAAAATAAAATAAAATAAAAAAATAAAACTAAACAAAATAAATTAAATAAAACCTAAACTAAACTAATAACAAAGAAAATAAACCTAAAAATAAAAAATCTAAATAAAATAAAAACAAAACATAAAATAAAAAACCTAAAATAAAATAAAATAAAATAAAAATTAAACCTAAAAAATAAAGCTAAAAACACCTAAAAATAAATAAAAAATAAAACCTAAACCCTATACTAAAAAAAAACCTAAAATAAATAAAATAAAAAAAAACCTAAACCTAAACTAAAATAAACTAAACTAAAATAAATAAAACCTAAACCTAAACCTAAACTAAACTAAATAAAATAAACTAAATAAAACTAAAAAAATAATACCTAAAAATAAACTTAAAATAAAAGCCTAAAACCTAAACCTAAAAAAAAATAAAATAAAACCTACACCTAAACCTAAAATAAAAAATAAACCTAAACCTAAAAAAGTAAAATAAAAATAAAACTAAACTAAGAAATAAACATAAACTTAAACCTAAAAAAGAAACTAAAATAAAAAGCCTAAACTAAAATAAATAACTTAAAATAAATAAACTAAACAAAATAAAATAAAAAATAAATGTAAATTATATAGAATAAAAACTAAAATAAAATAAATAAACTAAATAAACCTAAACATACTAGTTTACTTAATTTAAAAAAAACCTTAAACAATAAACCTTAAACTTAAAATCCTAAACCTAAACCCTAAACCCTAAAGTATAAACTCTAAAACTAACCCTAAACCCAAAACCCTAAACCACTTAAACTAACTTAAAACTAAAACTAAACCCTAAAGGATAAACCTAAAATAAACCCTAAAACCTAAACCCATAACCCTAAACCCTAAATCAAAGCCTAAACCCTAAACCTAAACCTCTAACCAAACCTAAACTAAAATCTAAATCCTAAAAGCATAAACCCTAAACTATAAACTAACCCTAAACACTAAACCCTAAACCTAAAGCCTAAACCCTAAACCCTAAAACCCTAAATCCTAAACTAACCCTAAACCTAACCCTAAAACATTAAACTAAAATCTCCTAAACTCTTAACCACTAAATCCTAAATGTTAAACCCTAAACCCTAAACCCAAACCATAAACCCTAAACCTTAAAACCTTAAATCCTAAAACTCTAAACCCTCAACCCTAAACCTTAAAAACATAAAAAAATAAACCTAAACTAAATAAAACCTAAAAATAAGATAATTAAAAAAACCTAAACCTAAATAAAATAATAAAATGAAATAAAGTAAAAAACCTAAACCTAAACCTTAAAATGAAAGATAATAAAATGTAAAATAAAATAAAATAATAAAACCTAAACTAAACTAAAATAAAATAAACTTTAAAATAAAAAACTAAATAAAAAACTAAACTAAAATAAAAAATAAATAAAATAAACCTAAAATAAAATAAAAAAAGATCTAAATAAAAATATAAACCTATAAATAAACCTAAAAAAAATAAAATAAAATCTAAACCCTAAACTAAAAAAAACCCTAAAACTAAAATAAATATAAAATAAACAAAATAAAATAAACCTAAACCTAAACTAAAATAAACAAAACTAAAATAAATAAAACCTAAACCTAAACCTAAACTAAATAAAATAAAATAAACTAAAAATAAACCTAAACCTAAACTAAAAATTAAAACTTAAAAATAAACCTATAATAAAAACCTAAAACCTAAACCTTAAAAAAATAAAATAAAATCAAAACATAAACCTAAAAATAAAAATAATAAAACATAAACCTAAAAATAAAATAAAAATAAACTAACAAAAAAAAATAAACCTAAACTAAAAAAATATACTAAAATAAAATAAATAAACTAAAAAATAAAAAGTAAACCTATAAATAAAAATAAAGTAAACTAACATAAAAAACTTAATTGACTAAATAAACCTAAACCTACCGATTTACTTAATTAAAAATAAACCTAAATCCTAAACTAAACCTAAACCCTAAACCATAAACCCTAAACCATAACCTAAACCCTAAACCTAAACCCTAACCCTAAACCTTAAACCCTAAACCCCAAAACCAAAACCAAAAAAGTAACAAATAAAAAAAATAAACCTAAACCTTAAAACCTAATAAACCTAAACCTAAACCTAAACCCCAAGAATGGGAAACCTTAATGGCAAGAAACATCACCATCAACTAGCCTCTAGATCTAACGGGAGGTGAAGGCAGGTGTGGTTACCAGAAGGTGGGGATCCGGATGCTAATGGATATGGAGGTGGTCAACAAGTGAGGTGGGAGGAGCAAGTTACAACTGGTGGTGGCAGGGAGAGATGGATATGATGGTGGATCTCTACTTGAAAGGTTGGGGTGGTTTGATGGGAAATGGAGAAACTAAAAGAATGGTGATTGACTACTATGGAACTATGTCTTTACATTAGAGAGATTCTAATTATTTAGGTTTTTTTTGCTATATGCATGCTCATTCATCCAAAAAACTTGGTTAATTGATGAAATCAAAAATAAAATCTCTAATAAATCTAAACCTAAACTAAATCTATAAACTCTAAACCATAAACCTAAACCCTAAAACCTAAAATCCTAAACCTAAACCCTAAACACTAAACCCTAAACCCTAAACCCTAAACCTAAACCCTAAAGCTAAAATCTAAACCTAAATTAAAAAATAAAATAAATAAATAAATTAAAATAAAAAAGAGTTGAAACCTATCTTTTCCATATATTCAAAATATTTACATAAATACATGAAAGTGTTCAATCTTAGGTTCTTCCAAAAATAATTCATAGATTGTCTTCAAAATTGGTCTAAAATAGATCTATTCATCACATAACATTTATTGCTTCTATCCAAAAAAATTTTTGCAATTTATATCATCAAGCATAGATCTACTTAATTCAATTAATATTCTACTTTTCTCTACTACTCCATTTTGTTGGGAGTTCTAGGTAAAAAAAATTATGTCTAATCCCATGTTCATCACAATAATCCTCAAATAATTTATTTTCAAATTTTCCACCATGATCATTTGAACCCTATTAATCAAAAGGCCTTTTCTCTTTGAATATATTTAGAAAACTTTCTAAACTCAACAAAAGCATCATCCTTACAAGTTACAAACAAAACCCAAGTATATCTAGAAAAATCATCAATAATCACAAAACCATAAATTTTTCCACCTAAACTAGTGGTACTAATTGGACCAAATAAATCCATGTGCATCAATTCTAGAGGTCTAGAAGTAGAAATAATATTTTTACTTGTAAATGAGCTTCTAGAATGCTTTCCATGAATACAAGCATCGCAAACATAGTTTGAATGAAAATTTAATTTAGGCAATCCAACTACTAAATCAAGTTTAGCAATATTATTGAGTGTGTGCATGTTAATATGGCATAGTCTCCTTTGCCATAACCATATATCATCAAGAGTGCTTTTAAAATAAAGTAGATTCAAATTCACATAATGAAAGCCATCTAAATCAATGATATAAATATTTTTTTGTCTTTGTCCTTCTAACAAAACATTTTCAATATCTTTTATAAAACAATATGATGCATGAAATACTACATTCAAACCTTTATCACATAATGGACTAGTAGAAATTAAATTATGTTTTAATTCCTCTACTATAAAAACTTTATCTAAAGTGATAGAATTCTTAGAAATATAACCAATGCCAGTTATCTTTCCTTTTGCATTATCTCCATATGTAACAAATCCTCCATTACTTGATTCTAAAGTTCTGAATTTATCTTTATCTCCCGTCATATGTCTTGAACATCCACTGTCCAAGTACCACATGAATTCTTTGATTTTGCTTTGAAGGCATTCCTACAAAAGAAAATAACATGTTAACTTTTGGAACCCAAACATTTCTGGGTCCACATTCTAAATTCAAAGCAAGATATCTTGCATGTGTGGTTTTAGTGTTTGTACCTTTTACGATACATAAGATGATTGCTTAGTGTTTTCTAATTTATGCATAACAATCAAATGAAATATGCCCTTTTCTATCATAATAGTTGCACCAAACATTAGTGTTTGCATATGGCTTAGCACAATAATTATAAGATATATGAGTGGGATGTGTATGATGCAAATATATTTTATTAAATATTTTACTTGATGAAGCATTATAATGAACTTGTGATTTCAAACATAATTCTAGTCTTGCTTTTAATAAGATATTCTCTCTTTCAAGTTTACATACAAGGAACAAATATTTTTACTTTTTAAATTATCACATACATTTTTTAAATTACAAAAATGCATATCAAAATTTTTATGTTCTTTTTCTAAGGTTTTGTATTTTTTTATTTTTTTTATATTAAATAACTAAATTATTAAAAGCATTATCTAATTCATCTTAATATATATCATTACATACCTCTTGAGAATCTAAGTCAGATTCTCCATTTTCCATAAGACATATGTTGACCTCTTCATCAGATAAGCAAGTATTTGATTCATTTGAATCTGGATTGGCCCATAAAGCCTTCTTCTTCTTATTGTGGTACTTTTTCTCCTTCATATATTTTCTTTTATCCACATAAATCTCTTTCTTCTTTGATTCAAGAAGTTTTGGACAATCACCTCTTATGTGTCTAGGCTATTTACAATGGTAACAAATGATCCCTTCACCTAGAAGAAATTTCTTAGTTTGAAATTTATAGTTTAAAGATTTTTTAAACCTTTTATTCTTCTTCCTTAGCAAGTTCCCAAGCCTTTTGGATAGAATGACCACCTCATCACTATCACCATCTGAGCTTAAGGTGTTATGTTCATCACTATCATCAACTTGTAATGTAATGGCTTTTCCTTTATCATTCTCCCTTTTGGCTAAGTTATCCATCTTATCCCTTTGAGCAATAACCTATTCATGTGCTATCAAAGAACCCAAAAGCTGATCAAGTGGATAAGTAGATAAATCCTTAGCTTCACTAATAGATGTTACTTTAGCTTCCCATTCTTTTGGAAGACATCTAAGAATCTTATAGACTAAGTCTTGATTCCTAAATGTTTTTCCAAAAGAATGCAATGTGTTAATTATTTTCATGAATCTAGTATACATATCAAAAATATATTCAAAAGGAGACATATGAAATTACTCATATTCATGAACAAGTCTATTTATGTGAGTATCTCTAACTTCACTAGTTCCTCCATAAGTTATATTGAGTTTATCCCATATTTATTTTGTTGTACTTAACATAGAAATTTTCATATAATCATTAGGTAATGAAGCACAATGTAAAGTATTACAAGCCATAACATTTAATTCATCAAGTTCTACCTACAATCCATTCAAAAGTTTTTCTACTTTAATGCCATTTACTTCTACTATGGGTGTATGATATTGATGTGTCAACATATACCACCATGCCTGATCTTGACCTCTTAAAATGTACTAATTCTATTTTTTCCAATAATCAAATGGTACACTATCTAAAAGTGGAGGTCTATGAGTGGATTGTCCCTTTGGTAGTGAACCCTTTTGGAAACCTTATGCCATAGTGAAAAGATCTACTCTTGGATGTTAAGCTAATAAAATAGCCTAGGTCTGATACCAGTTATGAGTCACTATAGCACCCAAGCGGGGGGTGGGGTGGGGGAATTGGGTGATATTAAAAATCTTAAATTTTCAATTTTAGTAGAAAATTTATTTTAGATTTTATAATGACAAGATACTATTCTTAATGCAGCAAAAATAAAAGTACGGTAAAGTAAAGAGAGACAATAGGCACACAATTTTACGTGGTTCGGCCAAACCCCAAAACTAGCCTAGCCACCCCTGGCTAGGAACCCACTAAATGTAAAATAGCTTACAAATAGTACTCTCCTATAATGGGGCGAGTATAACCCCTACAACAATATGTACTCTCCTACAAAGGGGTGAGTACAACCTTAATATAAATTTTACAACATGAAAAGAAAAAAAACAAAATAATAAATTTTGATAAAATATATCTCTCACAAATATACCAAGCTATCCAATTCAAAAAGTGATCTCACAACTTATAAATGATTAATTTGCAACTTAAAAATTTGGCAAGATAAAATGCTCACTTAATATCGATAAGAAATAATAAAATAAATATCTTAAAGTGATCTTACTAAGATGTTTATGTTATTACAATTTGTAGACTAATATAAAAATGATTTCAAAATAAATTCACAATATTCTTTTGCACAATAAAATAAATTCAACAAAGAATAATTTATTTTATTTTAACCAAAAATATGCTTTCATTTAATGCAAATGATCATAAAATACTTAAATAAAATTAGTATATGATTGATCTAAGTAGGTTAGTAAGCTTTTAATTAAAAAGAGAGATCTAACAAGTATGAAAATAATTTCAGCACGATAAATTAATTTAAAATGCTTAAAATAAACTTCTAGAATAGATTTAAGAATAAATGATCTTTCTAATAAGACTAATGAAGAAATATTTCAAGAAATCAAAAGAAATTTGTAGGAAGGTAAAAGTTTCAACAAGTTGAAATAAATCCTATAAACTATGACAAGAGTTTTTCACAAAAAACTGATTGAAGAAAATTTGATGTGAAAAACTTAGACTTTGATGTCCAAAGACTAATCCACCAAAAATTATAAATTGGAAAGAATAAATAGATGGTAAAAATAGTATGAACAACTAAAAAGGGATTAAGATCAAGAAAAAAAACTTAAGTAATTTGAGAAAGCTTGCTTAGTTGAAGATGTTGAAGCTTCCAAACCAAGGATTTGATCTTGCAATATTTGGAGAACACTTGGAAGGAAACTCTAGGAAATTTTCTCTCTTAGATTTGTTGGAGGGATTTTGAATTTGAATGAGGAATGTTTTCTTAAAGAGAATGAGGGCTATTTATAAGCAAGAAGATCATTTTGAATTATTTCAAAAAATATATTATTCTAACATCAATTTATCATATAGTAATTTAAACAACCAAAATTCGGCTATTCACATGGGAAAATAAAAAATAATCAAATATTGCTCTAGTATATTCAAAGCATATAGAATGCAATCATTATTAAAATCATCTAATGTTTGAAAAGTCATATTAAATTCAATTTTAATCAAACGTGGGTCATGTAACCTATCAAATTAAGGAAAACAAATCCAAGGAATCCATTGGAGATGAAATCATACATAAATTCCTTGATTACAAGATGACTTTGGCTAAAATACCACATTCCACATATTTTTGTTAATTTTGGAATATGACATTTAAATATTTTGATATAATTTATATATAATCATACATATGTTAGTTATCTATAACCTTAAAATTAAATTAAAATTTTTAATTATATTAAATATATAAACTAATTACACTTAATAGTCATAATTTATTATCATTTATTATTTTGAGAATTCAAATGCTATGTATGAAACATATAATTGAATGTTAATTATATAGAGATTTATATAAATTAACCTCATTATCATTATTTAAAATAAAAATAATAATATGTTAAGTTGTGAGCAAATTTATTAATGTCAATGAACTCATATGAATTTTTAAGATAGTTATAAATGCATATAACCTAAAATATTGTATCTTGAGCTACACATTATCCATTTTGATCAATCTTTCATTCTTCTATTCTTGAAGTTTCCTCAAACATTTTATGAGACATATTGGATATGTAATTAGCAATTAATATATGTAAAACACATAAAACATACATTAGAACATCCAAGCATTTTTTTGTTATCATCAAAATTGATTAGATTGAACATGAGGCTCATTAAGCCAACAGGAGGTGGCGGTTATCGGAGTGGCGGTGGGGGATCTGGAGGTGCTGGTGGATATGGAGGTGCTAGTCGAGCAAAGGTGGTTATGGAGGGAGAAGACAGGTTACAAGCTGCTATGAGGGAGAGATCGGGATATGATGGTGGATCACGCTACTCAAGAGGTCGGGGTAGTTCGATTGAACCGGAGAAATTGAAGAACGCCGATCCAATCTTCTACTTATGGAATTATATCTTTACAACAGAGATGGTTCTAGTTATATAGGGTTTTTGATTTGCTCTATGCACGTTCATTTTTTATCTATGTCATCACGTGTCTTAGAAAACTTAATGTGCTACTTGGTTGATGAAATAGAAAAGAAGAAATATTGAATCTTAATTTGTTCTCTGTTACAAAAAAAATAAACTTAAATAAAATAAAAACCAAAATTGAAAATAGACCTAAAAATAAATAAAAAATAAAACCTAAACCCTAAACTAAAAAAAAACCTAAACCTAAAATAAACAAAATAAAATAAACATAAACTTAAATTAAAATTAACTAAGTAAAAAAAAAACCTAAACCTAAACCCTAAACTAAATAAAATAAAATAAACTAAAAATAAACTTAAACTAAAAAAACCTAAAAAAAACTAAAAAAAATAAAATAAAACCTAAACCTAAACCTAAAAAAAATAAAATAAAACCTAAACATATACCTAAATATAAAAATAAAACCTTAACCTAAAGAATAAAATAAAAATAAAACTAAACTAAAAATGAAACATAAACCTAAACCTAAACCCAAAAAATAAACTAAAATAAAAAACCTAAACAAAAATAAATAAACCTAAAATAAATAAACTAAATTAAATAAAAAATAAAAATAAAAAATAAAATAAAATAAATAAATAAACTAAATAAACTTAAACCTACGGTTACTTAATTTAAGAAGAAAACCCTTAAACACTAAACCCTAAACCGTAAACCTTAAATCCTAAACCATAAACCCTAAACCCTAAACCCTACGAGTTTACTTAATTTAAAAAATAAAAATAAAAAATAAAAAATAAAAAATCCACTAACCTTAAACCCTAAAACTAACCCTAAACCCTAAACCATAAACCCTAAACCCAAAAACCCTAAACCCAAAACCGTAAAATGCTAAAAACCTAAACCTAAACTAAATAAAGCCCAAAAAAAAGAAAACATAAACCAAAATAATATAATAAAAACAAATAAAATAAAAACCTAAACTAAAACCTAAACCTAAACCTAAAAAGAAAATAAAATAAAAAAATTAAAATTAAACTAAAATAAAATAAATAAAACACTAAAAGAAACTTAAAAATAAAATAAATAAAAAATACAAACCTAAATAAAATAAAAACTAAATGTAAAATAAAAATAAAATAATACTAAAATAAAATAAAATAATAACAAAATAAAAACCTAGACCAAAAAAATAAACCTAAAAATTAATAAAAAAATACAACCTAAACCCTAAACTTAAAAAAAAAATAAACTTAAAATAAACAAAATAAAATAAACATAAACATAAATTAAAATAAACTAAACTAAAATAAATAATACCCAAACCTCAACCAAAAATAAACAAAACTTAAACCATAAACTAATTAAAATAAAATAAACTAAAAATAGACCTATGCCTAAACTATAAAATAAACCTTAAAATAAACCTAAAATAAAAAGCTAAAACCTAAACCTAGAAAAATAAAATAAAAACCTAAACCAAAACCTAAAAACAAAAAATAAAACCTAAACTAAAAAAATAAAATAAGAATTAAACTAACAAAAAAAATAAACACAATCTTAAACCTAAACCTAAAAAATAAACTAAAATAGAAAACCTAAACTAAAATAAATAAATAAAATAAATAAAATAAACTAAATAAAAATAAAAAATAAACCTAAAACCTAAACTAAAAGAAACTAAATCCTAAACCATAAACCTAAAACTAACCTAAACCTAAACCTAAACTCTAAACATACAAATATAAACATACAAAAAACCCTAACACTAAAACCTAAAACCTAAAAATAAACCTAAACCTAAACTAAAACCTAAACCCTAATCCCTAAACCCTAACCTGAATAAACCCTAAATAAACTCCTAAAACCCTAAACCCTAAACCCTAAACTAACTTTAACCCCTAAACACTAAACCCAAAACCCAAAACCTAAAACCTAAAATCCTAAATCCTAAACCCTAAACCCTAAACCCTAAACCCTAAACCAAACCCTAAACCCTAAATCTACAACCTTAAACCCTAAAACTTAAACCCTAAAAAAACCATAAACCCCAAACCCTAAACTCTAAACCCTAATCTGACCCTAAACTCTAAACCCTAAAACCCTAAACCTACTAGTTTACTTAATTTAAAAAATAATAATAAATAATAAATAAAAAAACCCTAACCTTAAACCCTAAAAAGAACCCTAAACCCTAAACCCAAAACCCTAAAATGCTAAAAACCTAAACCTAAACTAAATAAAGCCTAAAAATAAAATAAATAAACAAAACATAAACCAAAATAAAATAATAAAAACAAATAAAATAAAAACCTAAACTAAAACCTAAATCGAAACCTAAACCGAAACCTAAAAAGAGAATAAAATAAAAAAAGAAAACTAAACCAAAGTAAAATAAATAAAACCCTAAAATAAACTAAATAATAAAATAAATAAAAAATAGAAAACCTAAATAAAATAAAAAACTAAATGTAAAATAAAAATAAAATAATAGCTCAAAAAAAACCTAAACCAAAAAAATAAACCTAAAAATTAATAAAAAATACTACCTAAACCCTAAACTTAAAAAAAATTATACCTAAAATAAACAAAATAAAATAAACATAAACTTAAACTAAAATGAATTAAACAAAAATAAATAATACCCAAACCTCAACCAAAAATAAACAAAACCTAAACCCTAAACTAAATAAAAAAAATAAACTAAAAATATACCTAAGCCTAAACTAAAAAAAAACCTTAAAATAAACCTAAAATAAAAACCTAAAACCAAAACCTAGAAAAATAAAATAAAAACCTAAACCAAAACCTAATAAAAAAATAAAACCAAAACATAAAAAATAAAATAAAAATAAAACTAACAAAAAATAAACACAATCCTAAACCTAAACCTAAAATAAACTAAAATAGAAAACCTAAACTAAAATAAATAAACATAAAATAAAAACTAAATAAAAATAAAAAATAAACCTAAAAAACCCTAAACCTTAAAAAGAAACACCTTAAATCCTAAACCCTAAACCCTAAAACTAACCCTAAAACCTAAACCCTAAACTCTAAACCTACGACCATAAACATACAACCTAAACTAAACACTAAAACCCTAAACCCTAAACTAACAAAACTTAAACCTAAACCCTAATCCTAAATCCTAACCCTATTATAAACCTTAAACTAAACCCTAAAACCTAAACCCTAAACTAAACTAACCCTAAATAAAACCTAAACCTAAAATCCTAAATCTAAACCAAACTAAACCCTAAACCCTAAACTAAACCAAACCTAAATCCTAAATCTAAACCTTAAACCTAAAATCATAAAACAAAACCCTAACACTAAACCCAAAAATTCCTAAAATAAACCTAAAACCTAAACAATGAGTTTATTTAATTTAAAAAAATAAAAAAATAAACAAAAAATTAAAAAACCCTAAACTTAAACCCTAAAATGAACCCTAAACCCTAAACCCTAAACCCTAAACCCAAAACCCTAAAATGCTAAAAACCTAAACCTAAACTAAATAAAGCCTAAAAATAAAAAAAATAAAAAAAAACATAAACTAAAATAAAAAAATAAAAACAAACAAAATAAAAACCAAAACTAAAACCTAAACCTAAACCTAAACCTAAACCTAAAAAGAGAGTAAAATAAAAAATGAAAACTAAACTAAAATAAAATAAATAAAACATTAAAATAAACTAAAAAATAAAATAAATAAAAATTAGAAAACCTAAATAAAATAAATAAAAATTAGAAAACCTAAATAAAATAAAAAATTAAATGTAAAATAAAAATAAAATAATAACTCAATAAAAACCTAAACCAAAAAAATAAACCTAAAAATTAATAAAAAATACAACCTAAACCCTAAACTTAACAAAAATATAAACATAAAATAAACAAAATAAAATAAATATAAACCTAAACTAAAATAAACTAAACTAAAATAAATAATACCCAAACCTCAACCAAACATAAACAAAACCTAAACCCTAAACTAAATAAAATAAAAAACTAAAATAAACCTACTAAACTAAAAAAAACCTTAAAATAACCTAAAATAAAACCTAAATAAAACCGAAAAATAAAATAAAAAACCTAAACCAAACCTAAAAATAAAAAAAATAAACCTAAACTTAAAAAAAATAAAATAAAATAAATCTAACAAAAAATAAACACAATCCTAAATCTAAACCTAAAAAATAAACTAAAATAGAAAACCTAAACTAAAATAAATAAACATAAAATAAATAAAAAAACAAAATAAAAATAAAAAATAAACCTAAAAATCCTTAAACCTTAAAAAGAAATGCCCTAAATCCTAAACCCTAAACCCTAAAACTAACCATAAACCCTAAACTAACTAAACCTAAACCATAAAACATACAAACCTAAACCTAAACACTAAAAAAACCTAAACCCTAAACCCTAATAACCTAAACCCTAAACCTAAACCCTAAATACAAACCTAAACTTAAACCTAAAACCTAAACACTAAAACTTAAACTTAAACCCTAAACTCTAAACCCTAAACCCTAAAATCCTAAACCTAAAACCCTAAACCTAAACCCTAAATAATAACCCTAAACACTAAACCCAAAACCTAAACTTAAACCCTAAAGCTAAAGCTAAACCCTAAACCCTAAATCCAAAACCTAAACCTAATCCTAAACCTAAACCTAAACCCTAAACCTATACCTGAACCTAAACTAAACACTAAACCCTAAACCCTAAAGCTAAACCCTAAACTTAAACCTAAACCCTAAACCTAAACCTAAACTAAAAATAATTAAAATTAAAATAAATAAAAATTAAAAAAATCCTAACCTTAAACCCTAAAACCAACCCTAAACCCTAAACCCTAAACTCTAAACCCAAAAACCTTAAACCCAAAACCCTAAAATGCTAAAAACCTAAACCTAAACTAAATAAAGCCTAAAAATAAAATAAATAAAAAATAAACCAAAATAAAAAATAAAACAAATAAAATAAAAACCTAAACTAAAACCTAAACCTAAACCTAAACCTAAAAAAAAATAAAATAAAAAATGAAAACTAAAATAAAATAAATAAAACCCTAAAATAAACTAAAAATAAAATAAATAAAAAAATAAAACCTAAAATAAAATAAAAAATAAAATAATAACTAATAAAACCTAAACTAAAAAAATTAATTTAAAAATAATAAAAAATACAACCTAAACCTAAACTTAAAAAAAACCTAAAATAAACAAAATAAAAAATAAACATAAACCTAAACTAAAATAAACTAAACTAAAATAAATAATACCCAAACCTAAACCAAAAATAAACATAACCTAAACCCTAAACTAAATAAAATAAAACAAACTAAAAATAAACCTATGCCTAAACTATAAAAAAATCTTAAAATAAACTTAAAATAAAAACCTAAAACCTAAACCTACAAAAATAAATTAAAACCCTAAACTAAAACCTAAAAATAAAAAATTATACCTAAACTTAAAAAATAAAATAAAAATAAAACTAATAAAAAAATAAACACAATCCTAAACCTATACCTAAAAAATAAACAAAAATAGAAAACCTAAACTAAAATAAAAAAACATAAAATAAATAAAATAAACTAAATAAAAATAAAAAATAAACCTAAAAAAGTCCTAAACCCTAAAAAGAAACCCCTTAAATCCTAAACCCTAAACTATATACCCTAAACCCTAAAACTAACCTTAAACCCTAAACCATAAACTCTAAACCTACAACCATAAATATACAAACCTAAACCCTAAACACTAAAAAACCCAAAACCCTAAACTAACTAAACCCTAATCTAAACTAACCCTATAAACTTAAAACCCTAAACCCTAACTAAAACTAACTCTAACCTAAACACTAAAACCTAAACCTAAATCCTAAATCCTAAATCATAAACCTAAACCCTAAAAAACCTAAACCCTAAACTAAACCCTAAAACCTAAACCTAAAACCAAAACTAAATGAAATCTAAAAATAAGATAAATAAAAAACCTAAACCTAAATAATATAAAATATTAAAATAAAATAAAACCTAAACTAAAACATAAACCTAAACCTAAACCTTAAAATAAAATATAATAAACTAATAAAAAACAAACTAAAATAAAATACATGAAAACCTAAACTAACCTAAAAAATAAAATAAACCTAAGAAAAAAAAAAGCTAAATAAAATAAAAACTTAACAAAAAGTAAAAATAAAATAAACATAAAATAAAATAAATTAAAACTAATAAAACCTAAACCTAAAAAAAAATAAACCTAAAATAAAACCAAAAAATAAATAAAAAATAAAACCTAAACCCTAAACTAAAAAAAAACCTAAACCTAAAATAAAAATAAAATAAACCTAAATCAAAATAAAATAAATTGAACTAAAATAAATAAAACCTAAACCTAAATTTAAACCTAAACCTAAACATGAACCTAAACTAAACAAATCAATTTAAAATAAAATAAACTAAATAAACCTAAACCTACTAGTTTACTTAATTTAAATAAATAAATAAAACCCTAAACCCTAAAACTAACCCTAAAGCCTAAAATCTAAACCCTAAACCTACAACCCTAAACCTATATAAACCCTAAAACCCTAAACCCAAAACCCTCAAAATGCTAAAAGCCTAAACCTAAACTAAATGAAACCTAAAAGAAAAAAATGCAAACAAAACCTAAATGAAAACCTAAACATAAACCTAAACCTAAAAAAAAAATTTAAAATAAAAACTAAACTAAAATGAAATAAATAAATAACTAAATTAAACAAAAAAATAAAGTAAACAAAAAATAGAAAACTAAATAAAATAAATGCTAAACATAAAATAAAAATAAAATAAACCTAAAATAAAAAAATAATAATAATAATAACTAAATGAAAACATAAACCCAAAAAAATAAACCAAAAATTAAAACCTAAAACATAAATAAATAAATAAAACTTAAACACTAAACTAAAAAAGACATTAACTTAAAATAAACAAAATAAAATAAACATAAGCCTAAACTAAAATAAACTAAACAAAAATAAACTAAATAAAATAAAATAAACTAAAAAAAACTTAAACCAAAATTTAAAAAAATAAAATAAAAACCTAAACCTAAACTAAAAAATAAAAATTAAAACCTAAACCTAAAAAATAAAATAAAAATAAAACTAAACTAAAAAAATAAGTGTAAACCTACTACACATAAACCTAAAAAATAAGCTAAAATAAAACCTAAACTAAAATAAATAAACCTAAAATAAATAAACTAAACTAATAAAAAAAATAAACCTAAATAAAATAAAAAAATAAATAAACTAAACTAAATAAAAAATAAACTAAATAAACTAAATAAACTAAAATCCACATAATTTAAAAAAACCTAAACTAAACCCTAAACTAAATCTATAAACACTAAACCCTAAGCCATCAAACTAACCCTAAACCCTAAATCATAAACCAACAACCCTAAACCCTAAATCCTAAAAACCCTTAAACCTTAAACCCTAAACCCTAAACCCTAAATCCTAAAACCACAAATCCTAAACTCTAAAATAACCCTAAACCCTAAACCCTAAACCTTAAAAATCTTAAACCCTTAAGCCTAAATCCTAAACCTTAAACCCTAAACCATCAGCTAACCCTAAACCCTAAGCTAACCATAAACCCTAAACCATAAACCCTAAAAACCCTAAACTAAACCCAAAACCCTAAACCCTAGCCCTAAACCCTAAACCCTAAAACCTTGAACCCTAAACCCTAAAAAGCTAAAAACCTAAAAAATCTAAACCTAAACTAAATGAAACCTAAAAATAAAATAAATAAATGAATATAAACCTAAATAAAAATAATAAAATAAAATAAAATAAAAACCTAAACTATAACCAAAATCTAAACCTAAAAATAAAATAAATAAAAAAGTAAGAATAAAATAAAATAAAGTAAATAAAAACCTAAATTAAACTAAATAATAAAATAAACATAAGAATAAAAAACCTAAATGAAATAAAAACTAAACATAAAATAAAAATTAAATAAAAAAACTAAATAAAAACCTAAACCGAAAAAATAAACGTAAAAATAAATAAAAATATAAAACTTAAACCCTAAACTAAAAAAACTTAAATCTAAAATAAAAATAAAATAAACTTAATGATAAACTAAAATATACTAAACTAAAATAAATAAAACCTAAACCTAAACCTAAAATAAAGTAAACCTAAACTTAAACCTAAACTAAATAAAACAAAATAAACTAAAAATAGACCTAAACCAAAACTAAAAAATAAAAACTAAAAATAAACATAAAATAAAAACATAAAACTTAAACCCAAAATAAAATAAAACCTAAACCTAAACCTAAAAAAAATAAAATAAACCTAAACTTAAAAAATAAAATAAAAATAAAACTAAACTAAAAAATAAGCTTAAATTTAAAAAATAATCTAAAATAAAAAACTTAAACTAAAATAAATAAACCTAAAATAAAATAAAAAATAAAACCTAAGCCCTAAACTAAAAAAAAACTAAACTTAAAATAAACAAAATAAAATAAACCTTAACCTAAACAAAAAAAAACTAAACTAAAATAGATAAAACCTTAAACCCTAAACCCTAACCTTAAACCATAAACCCTAAACCCCAAGCCCTAAACCTAAACCTAAAGTAATGAGATAAATTATAAATTAAACCTAAACCTTAAAACCTAATAAACAAAAACCAAAATGAAAATCCTAAGAATGGAAACCTGACAGAGGAACATCACCGCCAACCCTCGCCTAGATAAGTGGAGGTGAAGAGGAGGTGGTTATCAACCAGGTGGATCTAGAGGCGGGTGGATATGGTTGTGGTGGTCGGAGTAGTGGTGATTATGGTGGAGGGAGGAGCATTGGAGGTTACAGCCGTGGTGGTAGCGAAGGGAGAGATCGTGGATATGATGGTGGATCCAGCTACTCGAGAGGCCGAGGTGGTACTGATGGGAACTAGAGAAATTGAAGAACATCTGATCGGATCTGCTGCTTATAGAATTGTGTCTTTACAGAAAAGATGGTTCTAGTTATATAGGGTTTTTGATTTGCTCTATGCATGCTCATTTTTTAACTATGTTGTCACTTGTGTCTTTCAAAACTTGGTGTGTTACTTGGTTGATGAAATCGAAAAGAAAAAATGTTGCATCTAAATTTGTTTTCTATTAGAAAAAAACCAAAAACCCTAAACTCTAAAATAAAACCTGAAACCGAAACCTAAAACCTAAACCCTAAACCCTAAACCCTAAAAATCCTAATCCTTAAACCCTAAACCCTAAACCCTAAAACCCTAAACCCTAAACCCTAAATCCTAAAACAAAAATCCTAAACCATAAACCCTAAACCCTAAACCTTAAGCCCAAAATAAATAAAAAATAAACTAAAAATACAAAATAAACCTAAACCTATCAGTTTACTTAATTTAACAAAAAAACCTTAAACCCTAAATCGTAAACCCTAAACCCTAAAACCTAAACCGTACACCCTAAAAAACCTTAAACCTTAAACCCTAAACCCTAACTCTAAACCTTAGAACCTAAATGCATAAATCCTAAATTCCTAAACCCTAAAACCTAAACCCTAAACCCAAAACCCTAAACTGTAACCTTAAATGCCAAACCCTAAACCTTAACCTAAAGTAACTAAATAAATAAAAAATAAACCTAATTTTTAAAACTTAATAACCCTAAACCTAAACCTAAACCCTATGGATGGAAGAACCTTAATGGTAGGAACATCATTGTTAACCTAATAACCCTCGACGGTGGAGGAGAAGGCAAAGGCGGCGATTATTATAGTGGTGTTGGGGAATCTAGAGATGCTGGTGGATATGGTGCTGGTGGTCAGAGTAGTGGTAGTTATGGAGGCGGGAGGAGTGACGAAGGTTATAGCCGTGGTGGTGGTGAAGGGACAGGTCAGAGATAGAATGGTGGATCCCGCAACTCAAGAGACCGAGGTGGTTCTGATGGGAACTGGAGAAACGAAAGAACCATCGATCCAATCTACTGCTTATGGAACAATGTTTTTATAATAGAGACAGTTCTAGTTATCTAGGGCTTCGGATTTGTTGTATGCCTGATCATTTTTTATTTATGTCATCACTTGTCTCTTAGAAAACTTGGTGTGTTACTTGGTTCATGAAACCAAAAAAAATGAAATGTTGAATCTAAATTTGTTATATGTTAAAAAAAAAACTGAAAAACCCTAAAGTCTAAACTAAAACCTGAGACCTAAACCTAAAACCTAAACCCTAAACCCTGAACCCTAAACCCTACACCAACACCCTAAATGCTAAAATAAAATAAAATAAATAAAAAACCTAAACCAAAATAAAATAAAATAAAAACATAAACTAAAACCTAAACCTAAACCTGAACCCAAAAGAGAATTAAATAAAAAAAAACTAAAATAAAAGAAATAAAAGCCTAAACTAAACTAAAAAATATAAAAAGCCTAAATAAAATAAAACTAAACCTAAAATAAACATAAAATAAACCAAAAATAAAAGAAAATAAAATAAAAACTAAAAAAAACTAAACCTAAAAAATGAACCAATAAATAAAACATAAAAATAAATAAAAAAAACCTACAACCTAAACTAAAAAAAAACATAACATAAATAAAAATAAAATAAACCTAAACCTAAACTAAAATAAACTAAACTAAAAGAAATAAAACTAGATCCTAAACCTAAAATAAATTAAACCTAAATCTAATATTAAACTAAATAAATTAAAATAAAGTAAAATATGTTTAAATATAAATTAAAAATAAAACCTAGAAATAAACCTAAAATAAAAAAACCTAAACCTAAAAAAAAATAAAATAAAACCTAAACTTAAACCTAAAAATAAAAATTATAACCTAAACCTAAAAAGTAAAATAAAAATAAAACTAAACTAAAAAAAGGCCAAAACTTAAAACTAAACCTAAAAAATAAAATAAAATAAAAAACTAAACAAAAATAAATAAACCTAAAATAAATAAATTAAAATAAAAATAATCCTAAATAAAAATAAATAATAAATAAACTGAAATAAATAAAAAATAAATTAAATATAATAAATAAACATAAACCTACCACTATACTTAATTTAAAAATAAATAAATAAAATAAAATAAATAAATAAATAACCCCTAAGCCTAAACCCTAAACCCTAAAACTTACCCTAAACCCCCTAAATCTGTAACCTGAAACCCTAAAACCCTAAACCTTAAACCTTTAACCCTAAACCTAAACCCTAAACCCAAAACCCTAAAATCTACAACCCTAAACACAAAATATGAAACCCTAAACCCTAAACCCTAAAAATCTCAAAACTTAAAAACCTAAACCTAAACTATATAAAACCTAAAAATAAAATAAATAAAAAACCTCAACCTAAACATAAAAATAAAATATAATAAAAAATAAAAAATAAACTAAAAAATAAATAAACCTAAAAGTAAAAAACTTAAATAAAATAAATACTAAATCAAAAATAAAATTAAATTAAAATATAAATAAAATAAAAACCTAAACCTAAAAATTAAACCTAAAAAGAATGAAAAAATAAATAAAAAAAACCTAAACCCTAAACTAAAAATAAATAAAATAAAATAAATCTAAACCAAAACTAAAATAAATAAAACCTAAACCTAAACCTAAAATATAGTAAACTTAAACCCTAAACTAAATAAATAAAATAAACTAAAAATAAACCTAAACCTAGGATATAAAAATTAAATCTAAAAATAAAGCTAAAATAAAAACCTAAAACCTAATTCTAAAAAAATAAAATAAAAACCTAAACCTAATCCTAAAAGTAGAAAATAAAACTAGAATAAAAATAAAACTAAACTAAAAAATGAAAATAAACTAAACCTAAACCTAGAAAAGCAAAATAAAATAAAAAAAACCTAAACTAAACCAAATAAACCTAGAATAAATAAACTAAGCTAAATAAAAATAAAAAATAAGCCTAAATAAAAATAAAAAATAAGATATATTAAAAAAAATAAAAAGTAAACTAAAATAAACTAAATAAACCTAAACCTACCAAGTTACTTAATTTTTAAAAAAGAAAAAAAAACCTAAACCTTAAACCCTAAACCCTAAACCCTAAATCCTAAACCCTAAACTCTAAACCCTAAACCCAAAACCCGAACCTTAACCCTAAGCTTTAAACCATAAACCCTGAAGCCTAAAACCATAACCCCTAAACTCCTAACTAACGCTAACCCCTAAACTCTAAACCTTAATGCTTAAACCCTAAACCATATTCCCTAATCCCTAAACCCTTAACTAATCCTAAACCCTACACCCTAAACCCTAAACCCTAAACCCTAATCCTTAACCTTAAACCCTAATCCTTAAATTCTAAAACTTAAATGCTAAAACTATAAACCCTAAACCCTAAACCCTGAACCCTAAACCCTAACCTAAACACTAAATAATAAACCTAAAAATAAAACCAATAAATAAATAAAAATTAAAACCTAAACCCTAAACTAAAAAAGTCTAAACCTAAAATAAAATTAAAATTGACCTAAACCTACACTAAAATAAACTAAACTAAAATGAATAAAACCTAAACCTAAACCTAAAATAAACTAAACCTAAATCCTAAACTAAATAAAATAAATTAAATTAAAAATAAACTTACACCTAAACTAAAAAAATTAAAACCTAAAAATAATCCTAAAATAAAAACCTAACACCTAAACAAAAAAAATAAAAATAAAACATAAACCTAAAAAATATAAAACTAAAATAAAAAATAAACATAAACCAAAACCTAAACTTCAAAAATATACTGAAAAAATCTAAACTATAATAAATAAACCTAAAGTGGATAAACTAAACTAAATAAAACCAAAATAAAATAAATAAATAAAATATAAATAACCTAAATAAACCTAAACCTATGATTTAATTTAAAACCCAAAACCCTAAACTAACCCTAAACCCTAAACTATAAACCCTAAACCCTAAACCCTAAACCATAAACCTTAAACCCTAAACTTTAAACTAACGCTAAACCCTAAACCCTAAACCCTAAACACTAAAACCCTGAAAGCCTACTCTAAACTAACCTAAACCTGCTAACCCTAAACCCTAAACCCTAAACCCTAAACCTAAACCCTAAAACCCTAAACCCTAAATCCTAAACACTAAATCCTAAACCTAAACCTAAACCCTAAACACTAAACCCTAATCCTTAACCATAAACCCTACACCGTAAAAGCATAAACCCTAAAACCTTAAATCCTATACATTAAACCCTAAACCCTAAACCCTAAACTCGAAACCCTAAACCTAAACCTAAAGGTACTAAATAAATATAAAAATGTAAACCCTAAAACCTAATAAACCTAAACATAAATCTAAACACTAAGAATGTAACCTTGATGACAAGAAGAACATCAGCCAACCGCCTAGACTGACAAGGAGTGCGAAGGAGGCTACGGTTATCATAGTGGTGGTGGGGGATCTCGAGGTGTTGGTGGATATGGTGGTGGTGGTTGGAGCAGTGGTGGTTATGGATGCCAGAGGAGCAATGGAGGTTGCAGCCATGGTAGTGGCAGAGGGAGAGATCAGGGATATGATGGTGGATCCTGCTACTCGAGAGGCCAGCGTGGTTCTGATGGGAACTAAAGAAATTAAAAAATGGTCGATCTGATCTACTATTTATAGAACTGTGTCTTTACAGTAGAGATAGTTCTAGTTATATAGAGTTTTTAATTTTCTTTATGCGTGCTCATTTTACTTTTATGTTATCGCTTATGTCTTAGAAATCTTGGTGTGTTACTTCATCGATGAAATCGAAAAGAAGAAATGTTGAATCTTAATTTGTTCTTTGTTAAAATAAAAAACCAATAACAAAAAACCCTAAACTAAAATTTGAACCCTAAACCTAAAACTTAAATCCTAAACCCTAAACCCTAAACTTGAAACCCTAAATCCCTAAACCCTAAAGCCTAAACCCTAAACCCTAAAACCTACACCTAAATAAAATAAAATAAACCTAAATCTAAACTAAAGGAAGCTAAACTAAAATAAATAAAACCTAAACCTAGAGCTAAAATATAGACAACCTAAACATAAACTGAAAAAATAAAACCTAAAAATTAACATAAAATAAAAACCTAATACCTAAACATAAGCAAATAAAATAAAAATCTAAACATAAACCAAAAAATAAAAAATAAAACATAAACCTAAAAAATAAAATAAAAATAAAACTAAACTAAAAAATGAACAAAAACCTAAGCCTAAACTTAAAAAAAACTAAAATAAAATACCTAAACTAAAATAAATAAACTAAACTAAATAAAAATAAAAAATAAATGTAAATAAAAATAAAGAATAAAAAAAAGAAACCCTAAACCTTAAAACTAACCCTAAACCCTAAATGCTAAACCCTAAAACTAACCCTAAACCGTAAACCGTAAACCCTAAATAATGGAAAAAATTAAAATAAACCTAAAAAAACCCTAAATGCTAAACCCTAAACCTTAAACCCACAACCCTAAACCCTAAACCCTAAACCTTAAACCTAAACTTAAACCTAAAACCTAAACTTTAACCCTAAATCTAAACTTAAACTAAACTAAATAAAATAAAACCTAAACCTAAGCTTAAACTAAAAAATAAATAAATAAAACAAATAAACCAAAACTAAATAAAATAAAAAAAAAATAAAAATAATTAAATAAACTAAATAAAATAAACTAAACTAAATAAGCTTAAACATAAACTAAACTAAAATAGACTAAATTAAACTAAACTCAACCTAAACCTAAACCTAAACCTAAACATAAGCCTAAACCTAAACTAAATAAACTAAATAAATAAACTAAATTAAAATAAACTAAATAAACCTAAACCTAAGCTAAAATATAATAAACTAAACTAAATAAACTTAACCTAAAAATAAACTAAATAAAAATAAATCTAAATAAATAAACCTAAACTAAAAATAAATTAAATAAATAAACTAAGCTAAGCTAAACTAAACTAAAATAAAATAAACCTAAACCTAAACCTAAAACCTAAACTAAACATACCTAAACCTAAATAAATAAAATTAACTAAAATAAAATAAACTAAACCTAAACAAAAACTATAAATAAATAAACTAAACTAAACAAATAAACCTTAACTTAATAAAATAAATAAATAAATCTAAACCTAAACCTAAACTAAACTAAATAAATAAACCTAAACTAAAATAAAAAATAAACCTAAACCTAAACCAAATAAAACCTAAAACTAAACCTAAATAAAAAACCTAAATAAAAATAAACCTAAACCTAAACCTAAACAAACATAATAAACCTAAAGTATAATAAACATAAACTAAAACTAAATAGAATAAAATAAAATAAACTAAAAAAATTAAACCTAAACCTAAATAAAATAAACGTAAATTAAATAAACCTAAACTAAATCTAAACCTAAACCCAAACTTAAACCTAAATAAGTAAACCTAAACTTAAATAAAACCTAAACCTAAACCTAAACTAAATAAACCTAAACCTAAACTAAAAAAAAACCTAAACTAAATAAAACTAAACTAAATTAACCTAAACTTAAACCTAAACTAAATAAAAAAATAGACTAAATAAATAAATAAAATAAACCTAAACCTAGATAAACTAAACTAAACTAAGCAAAAAAAATTAAACTAAAGAATTAACCTAAATAAAACCTAAAACCTAAACTAAAATAAATAAATAAACAAAACTAAACCTAAACCTAAACCTAAACCTAAACCTAAACCTAAACCTAAAAATAAACTAAATTAAACTTCATTATACTAAACAAAACATAAACCTAAACTAAATAAATAAACTAAATAAAATAAACTAACTAAACTAAATTAAATAAATAAACCTAAACATAAATTAATAAACTTAAATAAAAATATAATAAAACTTAAACCTAAACCTAAACCTAAACTAAACCTAAACCTAAAACTAAACTTAAACTTAAACCTAAACTAAGCTAAAATAAATTAAAATAAATTAAAACAAAGTAAACTAAAAATAAACTAAATAAACTAAACTAAATAAATAAACCTAAACCTAAACTAAACTAAAAATAAGCTAAAAAACTAAACTAAATAAATAAATAAATAAATTAACCTAAACTAATCTAAACTAAACAAACCTAAACTTAAACCTAAACCTAAACTAAATAAAATAATCTAATAAAAAATAAACTAAATTAAATATACCTAAACCTAAACTAAATAAAGAAACTACATAAAATAAAATAAAATAAATGAAATAAACCTAAACATAAGCAAAGTAAATAATCTAAATAAACTAAATAAAATTAAACTAAAATAAACCTAAACTAAATAAAATAAACTAAATAAATGTAAAACCTAAACTAAAACTTAAACCTAAACTAAACTAACCTAAACTAAAATAAATAAAATAAACCAAAACCTAAACTAAATAAATTAAACCAAAACTAAACTAAACTAAACTAAAAAAAACCTAAAAAAAAAACCTAAACCTAAACCTAAACCTAAAACCTAAACTAAAATAAACCTAAACCTAAAGCTAAACCTAAAAAAACTAAAACCTAAACCTCAACTTAAACTAAACCTAAACCTAAGCCTAAACTAAAATAAACTAAACTAAACTAAAATATGTTTAAACCAAAACCTAAAATAAATAAATAAATAATCCTAAACCTAAGCCTAAAATAAACCTAAAGCTAAACTTAAACTAAATAAACCTAAACCTAAGAGAAATCTAAACATAGAAAATAAACCTAAACCTAAACCTAAACCTAAACTAAATTAAACCTAAAATAAAAAATTAACTAAATAAAATAAACTAAATAAACTAAACTAAACCTAAACCTAATCCTAAACCTAAAAAATAAAAATAAATCTAAACCTAAACCTTAACCTTAAATAAATAAAAAATAAACTAAATAAGTAAATAAACTAAATAAACTTAAAGCTAAATAAATCTAAACTAAACCAAATAAGTAAAAATAAAAATAAATTAAATAAACCTAAATAAAACTAAATAAACTAAATAAACTAAACTGAAAACCTAAATTAAAATAAACTAAATGAAACCTAAAACTAAATATTTAAAATAAACTAAACTAAACTAAATAAATAAACCTAAATGAAATAAAATAAACGAAACCTAAAAAAACTTAAAGCTAAACCTAAACTAAAACTAAATAAACCAAAACCCTAAACCTAAACCTAAATAAAACTAAATAAAACCTAAATAAAAAATTAAATAAACCCTAAACTAAATAAATAAATTGAATAAATATACTAAATGAACTTAAATAAATAAAATAAAATAAACTAAACTAAATAAATAAAAATAAATAAAAACCTAAACCTAAACCAAACCGTATACCTAAATAAAAACCTAAACTTAAACCTAAGCTAACAATAAAAATAAAAATAAAAATAAACTAAAGTAAATAAAATAATAAACTAAAATAAAATAAATAAAATAAAATAAATAAAAAATAAACTAAATATAAAAATAAACCTAAATAAATAAAGTAAGTAAAAAATAAATAAATAAATAAATAAATATAAACCAAAATTAAACCTAAACTAAATAAACCTAAACTGAAACCTAAACCTAAACCCTAAACCCTAAATAAAACAAAATAAACCAAACTAAATAAAACCTAAATAAATAAATAAACTAAGTAAATAAATAAACCTAAACTTAAATAAATAAATAAATAAACAAAATAAATAAGCCTAAACCTAAACATAAACCTAAACTAAACTAAATAAGATCAAAGTTAAATAAACAAATAAAAATAAACCTAAATCTAAGCCTAAACTAAATAAAACTAAAAACTAAGTAAACCTAAAAATAAAAATAAGCTAAACTAATCTAAAATAAATAAACCTAAACCTAAACTAAAAATAAACCTAAAAAATAAACCTAAATAAACCTAGTTAAATAAACTAAATATATTAAACTAATAAAATATAATTAAAATAAAATAAAAATAAATAAACCAAAACATAAAAATAAAAAACTTGAACTAAATAAACTTAAATAAACCTAAACCTGAACATAAACTAAAATAAACTAAAAGCCTAAACCTAAACCTAAACCTAAAACTAAATAAACTAAGCTACAAATAAAACTAAACCTTAACCTAAATAAAAATATAATGAACCTAAACTAAACCTAAACCTAAAATAAAAACTAAATAAAATAAACTAAATAAAACCAAAACCTAAACGTAATCCTAAATAAAAATAAAACATAAACTTAATAAACCTAAATAAAAATAAAATAAAAAATAAATAAAATAAATAAACCCGAAACTTAAATAAAACCTAAACCTAAACTTAAATAAAACCTAAGCCCTAAACCAAAACCAAACTAAATAAACCAAAAAAATAAACCTAAACATAAACTAGATAAACTAAAAACTAAATAAAATAAACTAAACTAAACCAAAAAAATAAATAATAAATAAACTAAGTAAAAAGTAAATAAAACTTAAACCCAAAATAAACCTAATTCTAAAAACTTAAACCTAAGTACATTTAAAATAAACTAAAATAAAGCCTAAATTAAAAAAAATTAAAAAAACTAAAATAAACTAAAATAATAAATAAAACCTAAACCCAAACTTAAATCTAAACTATAAATAAATAAATAATGAAATAAACCTAAATAAACCTAAACCTAAACTAAACTAAAAATAAAAACCTAAACTAAAATAAAACTAAAAATAAACTAAACTAAAAATAAATAAACCTAAACTAAATTAAAACATAAACAATAAACTTAAACCTAATTAAAAAAACCCTAAACCCTAAACCCTATCGCTAAACCATAAATATTAAAACTAAAACCTAAAACCATAAACCTTAAACCCTAAACCCCAAAACCTAAACCCTAAAACCTAAACCCTAAAAACCTAAAAACCTAAACCTAAACTAAATAAAATCTAAAAATAAAATAAATAAAAAAACCTAAACCAAAATAAAATAAAATAAATAAATAAAATAAAAACCTAAACTAAAACCTAAACCTAAACCTGAACATAAACATAAATATAAACCTAAATAAAATAAAATAAAAAATTAAAACTAAGCTAAAATAAAATAAATAAAAACCTAAACTAAACTAAAAAAAGCCTAAAAATAAAAATGTTATAAAAAATAAAACCCAAATAGAAAATAAAAAAATAAACTTAAAATAAAATAAATAAAAAATAAATAAAAACTTAAATCTTAAAAAATAAACCTAAAAATAAAAAATTAAGAAAAACCTAAACCCTAAACTAAAAAAAAAAAACTGAACTTAAAATAAATAAAATAAAATAAACCTAAACCTAAACTAAAATAAACTAAACTAAAATGAATATAACATAAACCTAAATCTAAAATAACCTAAACCTAAATTCTAAACTAAATAAAATAAAATAATCTAAAGATAAACCTAAACCTAAGCTAAAAAATAAAACCTAGAAATAAACCTAAAATAAAAACCTATAACCTAAACCTAAAAAAATAAAATAAAAACCAAAATGTAAACCTAAAAATGAAAAATAAAACCTAAACCTAAAAAATAAAATAAAAATAAAATAAACTAAAAAATAAAGATAAACCTAATCCTAAACCTAAAAAAATAAACTAAAATAAATAAACAAACTAAATAAAAATAAAAAAAACTAAAAAAAAACTAAAATAAATAAAAAATAATCAAAATAAACCTAAACATACCAATTTACTTAATTTCAAAAGAAAAACCCTAAACCCTAAACAATAAATTCTATACCTTAAACCTTAAACCCTAAATCCTAAACCCTAAAACAAACCTTAAACCTTAAATCCTAAATTGACAACCCTAAACCCCAAATTCTAAACACTAAATTAACCCTAAACCCTAAACCCTGAACCCTAAACCCTAAACCCTAAATCCTAAAACTTAAACCCTAACCCTAACCTTAAACCCTAAACCAAACTAAATCTAACCTAAAGTTTAAACTCTAAACTTTCCTAAACTAAACCTAAACTTAAACTAAACCTTCAAACTAATAAACTTAAACCTAATCTAAAACTTAAACTAAACCCTAAAACAAATACTAAACTAAACTCTAAACCTAAACCTAAATAGAGACCTAAATCTAAAATCCTATAAAACTAATCTCCACTAAACTAAACCATAAAGTATAAACCTAAACCTAAACCTAAACCTAAGTTTAAACTCTAAACTAAACCAAACCTAAACTAAACCCTAAAACTACAACCCTAAACTCTAAACCCTAAACCCTAAACCCCAAACCCAAAACCGTAAACCCTAAATGCTAAACCCTAAAAACCTAAAAGCCTAGAACATAAAAATAAAAAAACCTAAAATAATTTATAATAAAAACTAAATAAGAATCTAAGCCTAAAAAATAAACCTAAAAAGAAAACCTGAAAAAAAAAAAAAACCTAAACCCAAAGCTAAAAAAAACCTAAACCTCAAATAAACAAAATAAAATAAACATAAACCTAAAGTAAAATAAACTAAACTAAAATAAATAAAACCTAAGCCTATTAAAATAAAACTAGAAACACAAACTAAATAAACCTAAAAAATAAAATAAGCCAAAATAAACCTAAACCTAAGCAAAAAAAATAAAAACTAAAAATAAGCCTAAAATAAAAAACCATCTAAACATAATCCTAAAATTAAAAAATAAAACCTAAACCAAAAAAACAAAATAAAAAATAAAATTAAACTAAAAAGATAAACCTAAACCTAAACTTAAACCTAAAACATAAACTTAAATTAAAAACCTAAACGAAAAGGAATAAACCTAAAGTAAATAAACTAAACTAAATAAAAATTAAAAAATTAAAAAATAAAAATAAAAAATAAAATAAACTAAAATAAATAAAAAATAAATTAAGTAAACACAATAAACCTAATCCTATTGGCTTACTTAATTTTAAAATAAAAAACCAAAAACCCTAAACCTTAAACCCAAAACCCTAAATCCTAAACCCTAAACCCAAAATGCAGACCCTAAAACAAACCCTAAACCTACAACCCTAAAACATAAACCATAAACCATAAACCCTAAAAAACCCTAACTAAACCATAAACCCTAAACCTTAACCATAACCCTAAACCCGAAACCCTAAATCATAAAATAATAAAACCCTTAACCATAAACTCAAAATAAACCCTAAACCTTATAAACCAACTACCACTGGTACACTAAACCCTAAACACTAAACCTTAAAACCCTAAACCCTAAAAAATAAAAAAATATAAACCCTAAACCCTAAACCCAAACCCAAAAACCTAAGAACCTAAAACCTAAACCTAAACTAAATAAAACATAAAATAAAATAAATAAAAAATACCTAAACTGAAATAAATAAATACAATACATAAAGCTAAAATAAACTAAACCTAAACCTAAAGAAAATAAAATGAAAAAAAAATAAACTAAAATAAAATAAATAAAAGCATAAACTAAACTAAATAAAATAAAATAAACCTAAGAAGAAATAACCTAAATATAATAAAACTAAATATAAAATAAAAATAAAATAAACTTATAATAAACTAAAATAAAAACTAAATAAAAACTTAAACCTAAAAAATAAATCCAAAAATAAATAAAAAATAAAACCTAAACCCTAAACTAAAAAAAAGTAAACCTTAAATAAAAATAAAAGAAACCTAAACCTAAACTAAAATAATTCAAACCTAAACATAAACCTAAAATAAACTAAACCTAAACCTAAAAATAAAAGAAATAAAGTAAAATAAACTTAAACCTAAACTAAATAATAAACCTAAAAATAAACCTAAAAACTAAACATAAAAAAATAAAATAAAAACCTAATCATAAACCTAAACTTAAAAAATAAATTAAAAATAAAACAAAACTAAAAATAAACTTAACCTAAATTAAAACCTAAAATAAACCTAAAATTAAACCTAAACTTAAACCTAAAAATAAAATAAAAAACCTAAACTAAACCTAAAATTAAAAAAAACCTAAACCATAAAATAAAATAAAAAAATCAACTAAAAAAATAAACCTAAACCTAAACCTAAAGCTAAACTAAATAAAAAAACCTGCTAAAATAAATAAACCTAAAATAAATAAACTAAACTATAAAGAGATAATAAACTAAATAAAACAAATTAAAATAAATAAAAAGAAATAATAAATAAACTAAACCTATCGGGTTTGCATGGTTTTTTTAAAAAAAAAAACCAAACCCTATATCCTAAACTCTAAACCCAAAATAAAACTAACCTAAATTGACTCTACCAGTGACACTAAACTTAAACCACTGAGCCAGCCAAATACTAATGCATGCATAAACTCTAAACCCTACCTAACCCTAAACCCTAAACTAATCTTAACCTTGGCCCTACCCTAAACCCTAAAAGCATAATCAAACCCTAAACTCAACCACAGATAAATAAACCTAAACCCACCTAACCTATAGCCCTAAAGCATAATCCCTAAATTAAATTCTAAATCTGCTAAACCCACAAACCCTAAACCCTAAACAATCCTAAACCTAAACTTAATCCCTAAACCCTAAACCCCAAATCATAAAGGTAAATCTAAAGAAATTAAATAAATTACAAAATAAATCTAAACCCTATAACCTAATAACTTAAACCTAAACCTTAAGACTGGGCAGAACCTTGACCGCAAGAACATTATTGTCAACCAAGCTCAGTCTAGATATGACACTGGAGGCGAAGACTAAGGCGATGGTTATTGCAGTGGTGGTGTGGGATCTAAAGGTGTTGGTTGATATTAAGGCGGTGGTCGGAGTAGATGTGGTTATGGAGACAGGAGGAGCGACGGAGGTTACACTCATGGTGGTGGCTGAGGGAGAGATCGGGGATATGATGGAGGTTCTGATGGGAACTGGAGCAACTAAAGAATGGCCGATTTGATCTGCTGCTTATGGAACTGTGCCTTTATAGCAGAGATGGTTATAGTTATCTAGGGTTTTTCATTTACTCTATGCATGCTCATTTTTTATCTATGTCATCGCTTGTGCCTTAGAGAACTTGGTGTGTTACTTGGCTAAGGAAATCAAAAAGAAGAAATGTTGAATCTGAATTTGTTCTCTATTAAAAAAAAACCAAAAACCTTAAACCCTAAACTAAAACATGAACCCTAAACCAAAAACCTAAACCCTAAACCCTAAACTCGAAACCCTAAACCCTAAACCCTAACCCTAAACCCTAAACCCTAAACCCTAAAACCTAAACCCTAAACCCTAAACCCTAAAACCCTAAAACTTAAACCTGACTAACACAAAACTCTCTCCACTAAATCCTCCTAAACTGGGCTCTAAACTTTGAGCCCTGGGCCCTACCACCCAAACTGAGCACAACTGACCACAACCACTGAGCCACTGGGCCACTGGGCCACAGGCTTAACCCAAACACTGGGCCTGAGGCCCTGGGCCTGGGCCACTGGGCAGCCAGGCCCTGAGCCCGGGACCCTGAGTCTAAAACCTCTGGGCCCTTCACTGATCCTGGGCCACTGAGCCAAGAGCATACCACTAAACCCAAGCCACAGGCTGGGCTCTCAGGCTGACACAGACCACTGGGCCTGGGCCTAAACTGGGCTGAGGCCACTGGGCCCTGGGCCCCTACCCTGAGACTAATGCTGAGCCCTAAAAATAAGCTGAGCTCAGGCTAAATAAAACAAAAATAGATAAAATAAAACCTGAGCTAAATAAACTAAATAAATAAAATAAAATAGAGCCTACTAATTCAAAGCATGACCTAAACCTAAAATAAAGATAAAATAAAAATAAATAAATGAAATAAAATAAATAAAACCTAAACTAAATTATAAAGAAGTTAAACCTAAACTAAAACCTAAACATATTTAACTAAATGTAAACAAAAAATAAAACTTAAAATAATTTATAATAAAACTAAATGAAGCTAAACCTAAAAATAAACCTAAAAGACAAAATAAATAAAAAATAAAACCTAAACCCAAAGCTAAAAAAAAACCTAAACCTCAAATAAACAAAATAAAATAAACATAAACCTAAAGTAAAATAAACTAATCTAAAATAAATAAAACCTAAACCTAAACTTAAAATAAAAACTTAAAAACTAAACTAAATAAAAAAATAAATAAAACTAAAATAAACCAAAACCTAAACTAAAAATAAAACTAAAATAAACTAAAATAAAAACCTAAAATCTAAACCTAATCCTAAAATTAAAAAATAAAACTTAAATCAAAAAAACAAAATAAAAAATAAAACTAATCTAAAAAGATAAACCTAAACCTAAACTTAAACCTAAAAACCTAAACTAAAATGAATAAAACTAAAGTAAATAAACTAAATTAAATAAAAATTAAAAAATTAAAAAATAAAAATAAAAAATAAAATAAACTAAAATAAATAAAAAATAAACTAAGTAAACTCAATAAACCTAATCTGTTGGCTTGGTTTTAAGATAAAACCACAAATAAAACCCAGCCAAATCTGGAATCCAAGCCAAACTGACCTAACCTGAGCCCTGGGCCATCATGAGCCATGGGCTAGAGGCTAACTAGGCCATAAACCCTAGGCCGAGCTGACACTGACCCCCAAATACTGAGTTGAGAATGTCTCTTGACCATACCCCAAACCCTACCCTGGGCCCTACCACTCTAACCTGAGCCTGGGCCCTAAACCCTGGGCCCCTACACTCCAACTACAGGCCACTATTGAATGGTGGGCTTAAACAGGCCACAGGCCCCAGGCCCTGACCCACCCCCCTAAACCCTAAAGATCATCCCCACCCTAAACCCTACCACTGGGAACCAAACCTGACCTGAGCTAAATAAACATAAAATAAAATAAATAAAATCTGAGCCATGAATAAATAAATACAGATAAAATGAGCTAAACTTAAAACTAAACCTAAATAAAATAAAATAAAAAAAATAAAATAAACTAAAATAAAATAAATAAAATCTTAAATAACTAAATAAAATAAAATAAACCTAAGAATAAATAACTAAAATATAAAATAAAATAAAATAAACCTAAAATAAACTAAATTAAACTTAAACCTAAAAAAATAAACCTAAAATAAATAAAATATAACTAAACCCTAAACTAAAAAACTAAACCCTAAATAAAATAAAGAAACCTAAACCTAAACAAAAATAAATCAAACCTAAACATAAACCTAAAATACACTATACCTAAACCTAAAAAAATAAAAGAAAATAAAGTAAAAATAAACTTAAACCTAAACTAAGTAATTAACCTAAAAATAAACCTAAAAATTAATCCTAAAAAAAATAAAATAAAAACCTAATCATTAACCTAAACTTAAAAAATAACATAAAAATAAAACTAAACTAAAAATAAACCTAAACCTAAACTAAAAATTAAAACCTAAAAATAAACCTAAAATAAAAACCTAAAACTAAACCTAAAATAAAATAAAAACCTAAACCTAAACCTAAAAAAAAATAAAATAAACCAAAAAAATAAAAAATAAAAACCTCAACTAAAATAAACCTAAACTAAAAACTAAATTAAGATAAAACTTAATAAATAAATCTAAGATAAATAAACTAAGTATATAAAAAAATGAAAATAAAACTAAATAAAAAAATATAAAATAAATAAAGAAATAATAAATAAAACTAAACCTATTGGTTTATTGATTTTTTTAAAAAAACCCTTATCAACCCTAAAAAACTAACCCTGTTGACTCTAGGCACTGAACTAGGCCTGACCTGACCCTAGGCCATAAACCCTAAAATTCTAAATGTGATGATAGGCTATAAACTAATCCACTGAGCCCTACCCTCCACTGACAGCCCTGCCACAAACCTAAAGCATAATGACTAAAACCCTAAACTCTGTACCCTAAGCCCTAAGCCCTAAATGCTAAACCCTAAATCCTAACCCTTACCCTAGCCCTAAAAGCATAATCCCTAAAATCTTAAACTTTAAACTCTAAGCCTTAAACCCTAAATGCTAAACCCTAAACTCTAAACCCTAACTCTAAGCCCTAAACCCTAAACTTAATCCCTAAACCCTAAACCCCAAATCATAAAGCTAAACCTAAAGATATTAAATAAATTACAAAATAAACCTAAACCCTATAACCTAATAACTTAAACCTAAACCTAAACCTTAAGATTGGGCGGAACCTTGACTGCAGGAACATCATAATCAACAAGGCTAAGTCTAGATATGACAGTGCAGGCAAAGACTGAGGTGGTGGTTATTGCTGTGGTGGTGTGGGATCTAAAGGTGTTGGTGGATATGAAGGCGGTGGTCGGAGCAGTGGTGGTTATGGAGATAGGAGGAGCGACGGAGGTTACACTCGTGGTGGTGGTTGAGGGAGGGATCAGGGATATGATGGTGGTTCTGGTGGGAACTAGAGAAACTAAAGAATGGCTGATTTGATCTGCTGCTTATGGAACTGTGTCTTTATAGCAGAGATGGTTATAGTTATCTAGGGTTTTTGATTTACACTATGCATGCTCATTTTTTATCTATGTCATCGCTTGTGTCTTAGATAACTTGGTGTGTTACTTGGCTAATGAAATCAAAAAGAAGAAATGTTGAATATCAATTTGTTCTCTATTAAAAAAACCAAAAACCTTAAACCCTAGACTAAAACATGAACCCTAAACCTAAAACCTAAACCCTAAACACTAAACTTGAAACCTTAAACCCAAAAACAAAAATAACATAAAAAATAAGCCCAAACCCTAAATGTTAAACCCTAAAAATAACCCTAAACACTAAACCCTAAACCCTAAACCTACAATCCTAAACCAAACCCTAAAACCCCCACCTTAAACCTTAAACCTAAACCAAAACCTAATAAAACTAATAAAATACTAAACTATACTAACTAAAACTAAAACTAATAAGTAATAATCTAAAATTAATAAATAATAAACTAAAAACTAATAATAAACTAAAATAAAACTATTAAACTAACTAAACTAGTAGCTAAATAATAACTAAAACTAATAAATAAATAATAAATAAAACTAATTAAACTAATAAAACTAATTACTAAATTAAACATATAAAAAATCCCCAGTAAACTAATTAAAGAAACAAAACTAATAAAACTAAACTAAACCTAAATTAATAACTAAACTAAATAAAATAACTAAACTAGACCTTAATATAACTAACTAATAAAATAACTAACTAAAATCTAAACCCTAAACATAACTAACTAAAAATAACTAATACTACCCAATAACTAATAATAAATGAACTAAACTAATAAAATTAACTAAATAATAAAAAGTAACTAACTAATAACTAAAACTAATAACTAAACTAAATTAATAAACTAATAAACAAACTAAATAATAATAACTAAAACTAATAATAAAACTAAATAAACTAATAAATTAAAATTAACTCACTAATAACAACTAACACTAAACTAATACACCAATAATAAACTAAACTAAATAAAACTAAATAAACTAATAATAATAATAATAATAATAATAATAATAATATAATAATATAATAAAAACTAAACTAATAATAATAATAAAACAAACGATAAAATAATAATAAACTAATAAAACTAACTAAACTAATAAATTAATAACTAATAATAAAAAAAATAAACTAAACTAAAAACTAATAAAAACTAAAAAACCCTAAATAATAATAAAACCTAATAACTTAGAAACTAACTAAACTAAACTAAACAATAACTAACTAAACTAATAAATAATAATAAACTAAATAAAACTAAATAATAAAACTAATAATAATTAACTAATAATAATAAACTAATAAGAACTAAACTAACTAAATAAAAGACTAATAACTAAAACTAACTAAATAATATACTATAGTAACAATAACTAATAAAATAATAATAGTAATAATAATAATAATAATAATAATAATAATAATAATAATAATAATAATAAAACTAAATCTAAACTAAACTCCACAAACCTAAATTAATAATAATAATAATAAAACTAATAATAATGAACTAAAAAATAATAAAACTAATAACTAAACTAAGCTATTAATAATAATATAATAACTAAAAACTAATAACTAATAATAAAACTAAACTAAAACTAAGTAATAACTAAATAATAAAATATTAACTAATAAATAATAAACTAAAAAATTTAAGAATAACAAAATATAACTAATAATAAACTAAATAACTAATAATAAATAACTAATAACCTAAAACTAATAACTAATAAACTAATAAACTAATAAACAAACTAACTAATAAAACTATACTAATAAATAAATAAACTTAAATTCTAATAAATAATAAGCACTAAAACTAAACTAATAAACTAATTATAATAACTAATAATAAATAACAAAATAATTAACTAATACTAAACCCTAAACATAAACTAAAAAACCATAAAAACTAACTAATAAATAAACATAATAATAACTAAACCTAATAAATTAACTAATAACTAATAATAAACTAATAATAAAACACCTAACTAAATTAATAATAACTAATAATAATAACTAATAAAATAATAACTAAATAAAATAAAACTAACTAAATAATTAAACTAAATAACTAAACTAATAAACTTAATAAATAAACTAATAATAATAACAATAATAAAACTAACTATCAATTACTAAACTAAAAAAACAAATAATAATAACAATAATAATAATAATAATAATAATAATAATAATAACTAACTAAACTAATAAACTAATAATACTAAAACTAATAATAAACTAGCAATAAAACTAAATAACTAAACTAAACTAATAGATAAACGAAATAATAATTAAACTAATAATTATAAAAAATTAAAGAAAAAAACTAAACTAAAATAAACTAATAATAAAATAAATAACTAAACCATAAACTAAACTAAAAAACTAATAATAATAAACTAATAAATGAAAACTCATAACTAAATTAATAAAACTAATAAACTAATAAATAAAGTAACAAAACTAAATTAATAGAACCAAATCACTAACTAAAACTAACTAAAACCTAAATAATAATAAAACCATAAACTAATAATAATAACTAACTAATCTAAATAAATCACTAACTAACTAATGATAACTAAAAAATAAACTAAACTAAATTAAACTTATATAATCAAACTAACTAAATAGAGTAATAAACAAAACCTAACCCCCCTAAACTAACCTAAAATAATAATAACTAAAACTAAAACTAATAAAACTAAACTAACTAAACTAAACATAAAATTAATAATAAACTAATAATAACCTAAAACTAATAAAACCTAATAATAACTAATAAACACAAAACCTAAAACCTAAACCCTAAAACTAAAATAAACCCTATTATTATGCGATTTTGGGATCCCTCGCATTCTTGGTGAGTTTTTGAGCGCTTTCTCTCTTGGATTCCCTATAGATTATTGGCCTTGGGCCGAGATCGACTTGTTATTATCATGGCGTTGTGACTCATGGCGTCGGCTTCTTTAAATCCATGGGGTAAATCCCATGTGCTGCTGGATCCCGCTAGGGCATCAAATTTTTTGGGTAATCCTACCTCTAAATTACCTACTATTACTAAATCTTTCAAAGAGGCTTTAGCTGGTAAGAATCCCTCCACTGAGACTCCTTTGAATTTGCTTCATATGACTTTTAAAGGTACTTTGATAATTATGATTTCAGATAAGGATATTGAAAAATTAGCTGAGTCTTCTGCTTTTTCTTTGATTAGAAAATTTTCATTTAAACAGCAAAGATGGAACATATTCGTTCTTTTTTTCATAGCTTAAATTGTTCTAGTTCTTTTTCTATTGGGCGGATTGATGAAAGGCACGCTCTGATTATGCTTTCTAATGACCTTAATTATGGAAGAATTTTTTCTAGGCATTTTATTTTTAATTGTCAAATACGTATTCTGAAGTGGACGTCTGTGTTTGATGTTAATTAAGAGTCTCCTATTGTTCCCATTTGGAGTTCTTTACCTAACTTATGGATTCATCTATTTAATCATCATATTCTTTATGCTATTGGGTCAATTTTTGGTTGGCCTTTGCAAGTTGATCAAGCAACAACTGCTTCTTCTAGACCGTATGTTGCTAGAATTCTTGTAAAGATTGATATTACTAAAAAATATTCGAAAGAAATTTCATTGGGTTTGAAGAAATGCAGTTATTTTTAGAAAGTTGTACTTCAAAACTTTTTCATTGTTTGTAATCATTATAAGATTCATGGGCATGAAATTTTTGAATGCTTTATTGCTCATCCCTCTCTTAAGAAGAAAATCACCAGTAAGAATTCAATTGTTAAAAAAATTGATGATTCTCTCAAGTTGGATAAAGGAAAAATTTGCTTTTCAAAATTTTGATTTTTTGTGAAGCCAGATTTCTTAATCTTCTAAAAAAGTTTTACCTATTAATGATTTGTCTAAGCAAAAGTGATTTTGATGTTTTACGTTTAACTAATAATCATACTTTGAGTGTTTCTTTTGATGATTCTATTAAATGGAATACTTTAGAGGCTATTATTAATGATTCTAATTGTTTGGATGTTGTGAATAAGTCCATTCATGTTGATGGTTTGAATATTGTTGATGCTAACACCATTTCTTCTAATCAGATAGATGTTGTTTCTCTTTTTCTTATGTCTACTTTAGATCATGGGAAAGAGACTATTTCTTTGCCTTCTTTGATTGAGAATGGTGGTGAAAAGAATTTTTTATTTTTGATATTCTAACTTCTGGTCTTGACAAACTTATTAATATTGGTGATCCTTCTTTTAAAAAATAAGATTTAGATACTTGTAATAATTCTCTCATAGTGAATAGTTCTATTTCAGTTCAAAATGATGGATTTTCTATGGTTGGTAATTATGTTCAGAATTTTATGCTATGTGTTTCTAAGGGATTTGAATCTTATTTTAATCCCTTACATGAAGATTGTATTGAAAATCTGGATTTTGCTTCACTTGCTTCTTTTATGAATGAAGACATGGAGGATACTCTTCAGATTTTGTTGGAAGGTGAAAATATTGATAATTGTCTTCTTAATAAAGCTGTTTCTACTCCTTTCACTTCTAATTCTAAAATACATACTATTTTTGATTTTCCTTTATCTAATGCTATGGATGATTCTGAATGCTCATCTTTGGAATTGATAGCTTCTTCTGATCCCCATGCCTTTTATAACAATACTGATTCATTTTTAGATGGAGATTTTTTGGAGAAAGGGCATGGTTATAAAGAAAAAAAAGAAAAAAAAGTGTTCAGATTTATGCCCCTCCTCACTTGATGAGGGTTACTTGTTCTAAAGCTTCTTCGAAATAATCTCTCCTTTCTTTGGGAGGTTTTAGCTTTTGGCTAGTTTTTTCTCTATTGGTTGAGCTTTTGCTGTGTGTTTTCTAGCTAGCTAGAGTATTGGCTTCTTGCCTAATTTTCCTCTTTCTAGCTTTTTATTTGCTGGGTTTTTTTTGGTGCCCTTTGGCTGGTTGGTTTTGTGCTAATGGCTTTGTTCCTATTGGCTTGCCTTTCTTTGGTTGGTGCTTCTGCTCTCTTTGTTGGTGGTAGGTTCAGCTTTTTTGTGTGGTTTGTCCATTGGTTGGCTATTTCTCTAGCTATTTATTTTAGCTTTTGGTGGCCTTCTTCTTTTTTTGTTGGTTGATTTGGTTCTCTTGCTCTTTCTTAGGCTATTTTTCTTGGGTGCTCTATTGTGTGGGTGCTTTGTTGGCTATTTCCTTTCCTTTGGTTGATGCCTTGGTGGCTTTGGATTGGTGTTGTTGTGGGCTCTGTTGGCTTGGTGCCTTGGTGGCTTTGCATTGGTGTTGTTGTGGGCTCTATTGGCTTTGTCTTTGAGGCCCTTTTCTTTTTTTTGGGTTGTGAGCTTCTTTTCTCCATCTTTTAAGAGGTGTTCATATTTGGTTTTGTTGGGATTGCCTTATGTTAATTTTATATGTTGCTCTCCTCTCTCTTTCTATTTCCTTAGCTTCACTTTTCTTTGGCTGGGTGGCTATTATGATAGGTTTGTATTTTTCTTTGGTTGGGATGGCTATGATGATATGATGGATTTTTTCCTTGATATTTTTGTGGTTGGTGACTTTTCCTATTTGTAACCCTTCTTTGAAGCTGGATACACTTAGGATTTGATGCCCCTCATTATTGAGATTATCCTTCTTTCTTCTAAGCTGAGTTTTTCTCTTTATGTTTTTTGATCTCCTTCTGGCTGAGATTTCTTGTAAGTTTAGGTTCTATTTTTCAGTTGGTCTCTTCTTCTTCTTCGAGGGAGCTGGAGTCTTACTGATGGTCTCATTTTCTTAGATGGTTGGAGTTGTCTTCAGTTGCAGGTTATAGGTTTCCTTTTCTTATGGATCTTCGTCTCTTTGGAGGTTCTTTTGGAGCTCGTGGATTCTTCCCCTTTGCTGCCTTTTGCTTGGCTTTTTTAGTTTTATCTTTATTTTTTTCTTTATTGTTCTTTGATGTATTAGTTTAGGGACTAAACTCTTTAGGATTCTATAGCTCATTTGAGAGTAGTTTTTTCTTTTCTTTTTGTGTTTAGTCTCTAATATGGTCTTCTTGTACATATTTTTCTGAGCAATAAATTCTTTTTAGTTAAAACAACACTAAGCACTAAACCCTAAACCCTAAACCATAAAAACTCAAAACCCTAAAGCCTAAACACTAAACCCTAAACCCTAAACATAAACCCTAAAACCTTAAACCCTAAACCCTAAACCCTAAAACCTAAAAACCTAAACCTAAACTAAATAAAACCTAAAAACAAAATAAAAAATAAACCTAAACCTAAATAAAATAAAATATAAAATAAAATATAAGATAAAATAAAAACCTAAACCTAAACCTAAAAATAAATAAATAAAAAATAAAAATAAACTAAAATAAAATAAGTAAAAACCTAAACTAAGCTAAAAATATAAAATAAACCTAAGAATTAAAAACCTAAAGAAAATAAAAGCTAATTGAAAAAAAAACATAAAATAAAATAAAATAAAAACTAAATAAAAAATTAAACCTAAAAATAAATAAAACTTAAAACATAAACCCTAAACTAAAAAAAAAACTAAACCCAAAATAAAATAAAATAAAATAAACCTAAACCTAGATTAAAATAAACTAAACTAAAATAAATAAAATCTAAACATAAACCTAAAATAAACTAAACCTAAACCCAAACCTAAACTAAATAAAATAAAATAAATTAAAAATAAACCTAAACCTAAACTAAAAAATAAAACCTAAAAATAAACCAAAAATAAAACCTAAAACCTAAACCTAAAAAAATAAAATAAAAACCTAAACCTAAACCTAAAAGTAAAAAATAAAACCTAAATCTAAAAAAATAAAATAAAAATAAAACTCAACTAAAAAATAAACCTAAACCTAAAAAATACTTTAAAATAAAAAACCTACACTAAAATAAATAAACCTAAAATATATAAACTAAACTAAATATAAAGAAAAAATAAACCTAAATAAATGTAAAAAATAAAATAAACTAAAATAAATAAACTAAATAAACCTAGTTTACTTAATTTTTTTAAAAAAACCCTAAAATCCTAAACTCTCGACTCTAAAGCTTAAACCAAAACTAACCCAAAACAAACCAAAACCCTATATACCACTAAACCTACAACCCTAATCCCTAAACCTAAAACTGAAAATCTTAAACCTAAACCTAAACCTAAACCTAACCCTAAACCCAAAACCAAGCAAACCCAAAACCCTAAACCTAAACCCTAGTTGAGATAATTTTATGAAAGGTGATCTTAAAGAAGTTCGAAGAGGTTGTGAAATACAAAGTTAGTGCTTGTTGATCTTATTTTTTATTGATGTTGGGGTTCTTAGGCAACACTGATCTATATCCTTCATAGACTTCTTTCTTCTAGGTTCTAAATATCCCAACTAAAATCAGCAAGGGTACTATTGAAATTATCACCCTGGTTGAGCTCATTAAAAAAGGTGATAAAGTGGGATCCTGAGAGGCTTCTATACTCGTTAAGTTGGGTATTAGGCCATTCTCTTATGGACTTGTCGTCGGTATTTATGATGATGGTTGATGTTGATCTAAGGTGCTTGACCTTCGAAGATGATCTCATCGAGAAGTTTTTGACAGGGCTTTCAATGATTACTTCTCTCTCATTGGCCCGCTCTTATCCCACCCTTACTACAATGCCCCACATGTTCATCAACGCTTACAAGAATGTCCTCACCATTGTGATTTCCACTGATTACACATTCCAGCAGGCTAAGAAGGTTAAGCAGTATTTGAAGGATCCTACTAAATTTGTTGTGATTCTTTGCGTGCTTGCTTCTCTATTCTCTGCTCCGTAGTGGAAGAGAAGAAGGGAGCTTCTTGAGGAATCGTTGATGATATGGTGTTCAGCTTGTTCGACTAAGCTTTGTTGGCCCTCTATAAAATCAAAATATATGGTCTCTGGGAGTTAACTCATTTTATGAAATAGTATTTTTGCGAATTTTTAAATTGCATTTAATTTTATCTTATTTTATTAGTTGTTAGAGGATAATGTCTTGCTTGATTTGGTAATTTCTTGTTTGTTATAAAATCAATTGAGTTAAAAAAAACTTAAACCTAAACTAACCCTAGGCCCAAAACCCTAAACCTAAACATAAAGTAACTAAATAAATTAAAAGATTATCCTAAACCCAAAATCCTAATAAACCTAAACCCTAAGAATGGGCAGAACCTTAACGGCAAGAACATCACCGTCAACTAGGCTTAGTCTAGATCTAGTGGTGGAGGCGAAGGTGAAGGTGATAGTTATCGCAGTGGTGGTGGGGGATCTGGAGGTGCAAGTGGATATCGAGGTGGTGTTCGGAGCACTAGTGGTTATGGAGGCAGAAGGAGGGATGAAGGTTACAGCCATGGTGGTGGAAATGGAGGTGGTGGTCAGAGTAGTGGTTGTTATGGAGGCGGGAGGAGCGACGGAGGTTACAATCGTGGTGGTAGTGGAGGGAGAGATCAAGGATATGATGGTGGATCCTGCTACTCAAGAGGCTTAGGTGGTTCTGATGGGAACTGGAGAAACTAAAGAACGACCGATCCGATCTACTGCTTATGCAACGGTGTCTTTATAGTAGAGACAGTTCTAGTTATCTATGGTTTTTGATTTTCTTTATGTGTGCCTATTTTTGATCTATGTCATCGCTTGTGTCTTAGAGAACTTGGTGTGTTACTTGTTTGATGAAATCAAAAAGAAGAAATATTGAATCTGAATTTGTTCTCTATTAAAAAAACAAAAAACCCTAAACTAAAACCTAAATCCTAAACCTATAACATAAACCCTAAACCCTAAAAATAAAAAATAAAAAAGTAAAAAAAAACCCTAACCATAAATGCTAAACCAAAAAACTAACCCTAAACCCTAAGTCTAGAACCCTAAACACTAAACTTTAAACCTTAAAATCTTAATCCCCAAACCCTAAACCTTAAACCTAAAAATCCACAAAACCCTAGGCAGAGCCTAAACACTAAACCTAAATCCCCTAACCCTAAATCTAAAACCCTAAACTAACATTAAACCCTAAACCTTACAAAACCCTACCATAAAAACTAAAACCTAATAAAACTAAAATAAAATCTAAAAATTAATAAAAAAACTAAACCTAAAATAAAATAAAAGATAAAATAAAACCTAAGCTAACCTAAAATAAAATAAAAAAAAATAAAATAAAATAAAAATCTAAAATAAACTAAAATAAAATAAACTGGAATAAAACCTAAATAAATAAACTAAGCGTAAAATAAAATAAAAACCTAAAATAAAACTAAATAAAACTTAAAATGTAAAAAAATAAACCTAAAGTAAATAAAAAAATAAAACCTGTAAACTAAAGAAAATAAACCTAAAATAAAAAATAAACAAAATAATGAAACCTCTAAACTAAATAAACAAAACTAAAATAAAACCTAAACTAATTAAACTAAACCTAAACCTAAAACTAAATAAAATAAAATAAACTAAAAATAAACCTAAACCTACAATAAAAATAATACAAAATAAACCTAAAATGAAACCTAAAACCTAAACCTAAAAAAAAATAAAAAAACCTAAACTTAAAATAAAAATAAAAATAAAAATAAAATAAAAGAAAAAAAATAAGACTCAACTTAAAATAAACCTAAACCTAACCTAAACCTAAAAAATAAACTTAAATAAACCAAACTAAAAATAAATAAACTAAACTAAATAAAAAAATAAACCTAAATAAAAATATAAAATATTATAAACTAAAATAAATAAAAAATATACAAAATAAACTAAATGAACCTAAACCTACTCGTTTACTTAATTTTTTTTTTAAAGTAAACCCTAAATCCTAAACCCTAAACCATAAACCCTAAACATACAACACTAAACTTACAACCCTAAACCCTAAGCTGTAAACTCTAAAAAATCCTAAACCCTAAATCCTAAATCTTAACCCTAAACCCTCAACCCTAAACCCTAAAACCCTAAAACCTAAACCCCGGTTGAGCTGATTTTTATGAAAGGTGATGTTAAAGAAGTCAGCGAAGAGGTTGCAAAATACAAAGTTGGTGCTCCTGCCCATGTTGGTCTTCTTGCACTTATTGATGTTATGGTTCCTCCACACTAGTGGATCCTTCAGACTTCTTTCTTCTTTGTTCTCAACTAACTAAGATCAACAAGGGTACTATTGAAATTATCACCTCGGTTGAGCTGATTAAAAAAGGCGATAAGGTGGGATCCTCAGAGGATGCTCTCCCCGCTAGGGATTAGGCCATTCTCTTATGGCCTTGTCATCCAGTCTGTGTATGATGATGGTTCAGTGTTTAGTCTTGAGGTGCTTGACCTCACTAAAGATGATCTCATCGAGAAGTTTTTGGCAGGGCTTTCAATGATCACTTCTCACTCACTAGCCCTCTCTTATCCCACCCTTGCTGTAATTCTCCACATGTTCATCAAGGCTTACAAGAATGTCCTCGCCAATATGATTGCCATTGATTACACTTACCTACAAGATGAGAAGGTTAAAGAGTATTTGAAGGATCCTAGTAAATTTGATGTGGCTACTGTATTTGATGCTTCCGTTACTCCTTCTCCAGCTGCTATAGTGGAAGAAAAGAAGAGACTGAGGAATCGATGATGATATGGGTTTTAAATTGTTGACTAAGCTTTGTTGGCCTTCTATAAAATAAAATTTTATTATCTCTCGAGTTAAATCATTTTGTGAAATACTATTTTGTGAATTTTTGAAAATTTATTTTATCTAATTTATTAGTTGTTAAATGATAATGTCTTATTTGAATTGGTAATTTCTTGTTTGTTATGGAATCATTTGAGTTAAAAAAACCTTAAACTCTAAACCCTAAACACTAAACCCTATACCTTAACCCTAAACCCTAAACCCTAAACCCCAAACCCTAAACCTAAACCTAAAGTAACTAAAATGAAAACCCTCAGAATGAGCAGAACCTTGATGGTAGGAACATCACTGTCAACCAGGCTCAGTCTAGATCTGGTGGTGGAGGTTAAGCCGGAGATGGCAGTTATCACAGTGGTGGTGGCGAATCTGAAGGTACTAGTGGATATGGAGGTGTTGGTCAGAGCAGTGGTGGTTATGGAGGTGGGAAGAGAGACGAAGGTTACAACAATGGTGGCCGGGAAGGAAGAGATCGAGGATGTGAGGGTGGATCCTTCTACTCAAGAAGCAGGGGTGGTTCTAATGGGAGTTGTAAAAATGGTAGAACAACTGATCTGATCTATGAATGTGTTTTACAATGAGGATCTAGCTATCTACGATTTTTGATTTGCTCTATGCATGCTCATTTTTTATCTATGTTGTCGCTTGTGTCTTAGAAAACTTGGTGTGTTACATGGTTGATAAAATGAAAAAGAAGAAACATTGAATATGAATTTATTCTATTTTAAAAAAAAAACCAAAAACCCTAAACACTAAACTAAAACCTAAACCCTAAACCTAAATCCTAAAATTTAAACCCTAAACCTTAAACCCTAAAGCTATAAACCCCAAACACCAAACCCAGAACCCAAAACCAAAAACCAAAAACCCAAAATTATAAACCCTAAACCCTAAACCCTAAACCCACAAACCCTAAAAAACCTAACCCTAAACCCTAAACCCTATATCCTAAACCCTAAACTTTTTACTTGAAACCTTAAACCTAAACCTAAAGTCACTAAATAACTTATAAAATAAACATAAACCCTAAAACCTAATAAACCTAAACCTAAATGAAAGCCCTAAAAATTGGAAGAACCTTGACAGTAAGAACATCAACATCAACCAGGCTTAGTCTAGATCTGGTGGTGGAGGCGAAGACGGATGCGACTATCGCATTGGTGGTAGGGGATATGAAGGTGCTTATTGCTATGGAGGTGGTGGTCAGAGTAGTGGTGGTTATGGAGGCGGGAGGAGCGACGAAGGTTACTGCCATGATGGTGGAAGATGGAGAGATCGAGGATATGATGGTGGATCCCGTTGCTCGACAAGAAGGGGTGGTTCTGAGAACTAGAGAAACTCAAGAACAGCCGATCGATTTGCTACTTATGGAATTGTGTCTTTACAGTAAAGACAGTTCTAGTTATCTAGGGTTTTTGATTTTCTTTATTCGTGCTCATTTTTTATCTATGTCATCCCTTATGTATTAGAAAACTTGCTTGATGAAATCAAAAAGAAGAAATATTGAATCTGAATTTGTTCTCTATTAAAAAAAATGAAAATCCTAAACTCTAAACTAAAACTTGAACCTTCAACCTAAAACCTAAACGCCAAATGCTAAACCCTTAAAATAAAAAAAATTTAAAAAAAAAAGAAAATCTATTAAAAAAAACCCTAACCCTAAACCCTAAACCTTAAAATTAACCCTAAACCCTAAACTCTAATCCTAAACCTACAGTCCTAAAATCCTAAACCCTAAACCCCCTAAAAACCTAAACCCCAAACCCAAAACCCTAAATCCTAAACCCTAAACCCTAACCGTAAACCCTAAACCTTAAAAGCATAAACCCTAAAAGCCTAAACCCTAAATCCTAAACCCTAAAGCCTAAACCATGAACACTAAACTCCAAACCCTAAACCTAAACCTAAAGTGAATAAATAAATTAAAAAATAAACCTAAACCCTAAAACCAAATAGATTTAAACCTACAGTCTAAGAATGGGTAGTACTTTGATAGTAAGAACATCACTGGCATCCAACCTCAGTCTAGATTTGGCGGTGGAGACGAAGGCGGAGGCAACGATTATCGCAGTTGTGGTGGGGGATCTGGAGGTGCTGCTGGATATGGAGGTGGTGGTTATCGAGGCAAGAGGAGTGATAGAGATTACAACCGTGGTAGTGGGAAATAGATATGATAGTGGATCCTGCTACTCGAGAGGCCGGGATGGGAACCAGAGAAACTAAAGAATGATCGATCCGATCAGCTACTTATGGAACTGTGTCTTTATACTAGAGACAGTTCTAGTTATCTAGGGTTTTTGATTTGTTCTATGCGTGCTCTTTTTTTAACTATGTCGTCACTTGTGCCTTAGAAAACTTGGTGTATTGGTTGATGAATTCAAAATTTTGAAATGTTGAATATGAATTTGTTGTTTGTTAAAAAAAATAAAAAATCCTAAACCCTAAACTAAAACCTGAACCCTAGACCTAAAACCTAAACCGTAAACCATAAACCTTAAACCCTAAAACCAAACCCACAAACCCTAGCCACAAACCTAAACCACAACCACAAAACCTAAACCAAACCTAAACCCTAAACTGAGCTAAAACCTATGCTAAACCCTAAACCCTAAACCCCCAACTAAGAAGAAGAAAAAAAAACCCTAAACCCCCAACCCTAATCCCTAAACCCTAAAAACATAAAAACCTAAACCTAAACTAAATAAAACCTAAAAATAAAATAAATAAATACAATAAACTAATAAAATAAAATAAAAACATAAAGTAAGTCCTAAACTCTATGCTAACCTAAACAAAGATAAAATAAAATAAAAATAAAACTAAAATAAAATAAAATAAATAAAACCTAAACTAAACTAAATAAAAAATTAAACCTAAAAAATAAAAACAAATAAAATAAAAACTAAACTTAAAATAAAATAAAATAATCTAAAATAAAATAATAAAACTAAACAAAACCTATACCTAAAAAAAAATAAAACTAAACATAAAACCTAAAATAAATAAAAAATAAAGCAAACCCTAAATTGAAAAATATAGCCTAAACCTAAAATAAAAAAATAAAAAACTAAAATAAACTAAACTAAAATAAATTAAACCTAAACTTAAAATAAATAAACTAAACCTAATCCTAAACTAAATAACAAAATAAACTAAACTAAACTAAACTAAAATAAATAAAACCTAAACCTAAACCTAAAATAAACTAAACCTAAACCACAATAAAATAGAATAGATTAAACTAAAAATAAACTTAAACTTAAACTAAAAAAATAAAACTGAAACTAAAATAAATGAACCTAAAATAAATAAAATAAACTAAATAAAAATTAAAAATAAACCTAAATAAAAAAATTAACTTAAGTAAAAATAAAAAAAAAAAAAAATTAAAACAAATAAAAAATAAACTAACTAAACTATATAAACCTAAGCCCTAAACCATAAACCCTGAACCCTAAACCTATAACATTAAACCTACAACCATAAACCCTAAACCTTAAACCATTAAAAATCCTAAACCCTAAACCCTAAACCCTAAAAGCTTAAACCTTAAAACCCTAAACCCTAAACCTTAAAACCCTAAACCCTAAATTCTAAACCTCAAACACTAAATCTAAAAGAAACTAAATAAATTAAAAAACAAACCTAAACCCCTAAAACCTAATAGACCTAAACCTAAACTCTAAAAATGGGCAGAACCTTGATGGCAGGAACATCACCCATCAATCAGGCTCAGTCTGGATTATCGCAGTGGTGGGGGGGGGGCAGTGGGCATCTAGAGGTGTTGCTGGATATGGTGGTGGTGGTCGGAGTAGTCGTGGTTATCGAGGCGGGAGAAGCGACGAAGGTTACAGTCGTGGTGGTGGTGGAGGGATATGATGGTGGATCACTACTCGAAGGCCGGTGGGTTGATGGGGAGAGAAACTTAAGAATGACCGATCTGATCAGCTGCTTATTGAACATTCTTTGTAGTAGAGACAGTTTTAGTTATCTATGGTTTCTGATTTGCTCTATGCATGCTCATTTTTTATCTATGTCATCACTCATGTTTTAGAAAACTTGGTGTGCTACTTGGCTGATGAGTTTGAAAAGAAGAAATGTCGAATCTGAATTTTTTCTCTATTAAAAAAATGCCAAAAAACCCAAACTCTAAACTAAAAATAGAACCTTAAACCCAAAACCTAAACTCTAAACCCTAAACCTTAAACCACACCACAAACCTCAACCCTAAAATAAACCTAAACCCTAAACCCTAACCTAAACCCTAAACCCTAAACACAGAGCCTAAAAGCTAAAAACCTAAACTAAATAAAACCTAAAAATAAAATAAATAAAAAATCTTAACCAAAATAAAACAATAAAATAAAATAAAATAAAAACTTAAAGTAAAATATATACCTAAACCTAAACCTAAAAAGAAAATAAAATAAAAAATAAAACTAAACTAAAATAAAATAAACGAAAACCAAAACTAAACTTAAAAAATAAAAAAACATAAATAAAACAAAAACTAAAAGTAAAATAAAAATAAAATAAATGTAAAAAAAAATAATTATTAAATATAAACTTAAACCTAAAAATAAACCTAAAAATAAATAAGAAATAAAACCTAAAGCCTAAACTAAAAAAAAAACCTAAACCTAAAATAAAAATAAAATAACCCTAAAACTAAACTAAAATAAACTAAAATAAAATAAATAAAACCTAAACCTAAACTAAAATAAACTAAACTAAACCCAAACTTAAACCCTAAATAAAATAAAATAAATTAAAAATAAAATAAACCTAAATTAAAAAAATAAAACCAAAGAAAACCTAAATAAAATCCTAAAACCTAAACTAAGAGAAATAAAAACCTAAACCTAAGCCTAAAAATATAAAATAAAACCTAAACTTAAAAAATAAAATAAAACTAAAACTAAATAATTAATAAAACCTAAAATTAAAATAAAATAAAATAAAACTAAATAAAAAAAAATAAACTTAAATAAACTAAAATAAATAAAAAAATAAACTAAATAAACTAAATAAACATAAACGTTACTTTTTTTTAATTTTAAAAAAAATGCATTACCTAAACCACTGAGCCCATCCCACTAAACCCATAAGCCACAAAAACTAACCACAAACCACAGGCCCTAAACCCACTGAGCCATAACCTAGACCTGACCCTAAACCCTCAGCCACATATCTTAGGCCACTACCCAAACCCTACCTAAACCTAAATCTGAGCTTAAATAAATAACCTAAAAATAAAAGATAAATAAACCTAAAAATAAAATAAAATAAAACCTAAACTAAGACTTAAACCTAAACCTAAACATTCGGTGAAGCCTCAACCTAAACCTAAATAAAATAAAATAAAATTAAACTAAAATAAAATAAATAAATATAAACTAAACTAAAAATAAAATAAACTTAAAATAAAACCTATAAAATAAAAAACATAAAATAAAAAAAATAAACCTATAAAATAAATAACTAAATAAAACCTAAACCAAAATAAACCTAAAATAAAAAATAAATAAACCTAAAAAACCTAAACCTAAATAAACAAAATAAAATAAACCTAAACCTAAATTAAAATAAACTAAACTAAAATAAATAAAATAAACCCTAAAATAATAAATAAAATAAACTAAAATAAACCTAAATTATAAATTTAAACCTAAAATAAACCTAAAATAAAACACCTAACTAAAATAAAATAAAACCTAAACCTCAAAATAAAATAAAATAAAACTAATCTAAATAAAACTGACCTAATCCTAAAATAAACTAAAATAAAACTAAACTAAAATAAATAAACCTAAAATAAATAAACTAATAAAAAATAAACCTAAATAAATAAAATAAAATAAACAAAAATAAAATAATTGATAAACTAAATGACTTACAGGTTTGTTTGGTTTCTTTTAAGACCCTAAACCCTACCACTAAATCCTGACTACCCCTGCAGGCCTACCCCAAGCGGACCCTGAGCCCTTGACCATAACCACACCACTCTAAACCTACCCACTAAATCCTAAATCCTAAACTAACTCAGGCCTAAACCTGATCCTCTGAGCCCAGGCTAAATTGGCTTACCACTGTGCTAGGCCACATGGCCTAAACCAGGCTAGGCCAGCCACAAGGCTCATTAAACTAACCAGATCCCAAATCTAACCCTGAGCCCTAATCCTAAAACACTAGGCCCCTAGGCCCTGGGCTACCCTAAAGATCTTGAGAAACTAAACTAGGCTAAATAAAACCATAAAATAAAATAAATAAAGGAACCTAAACCAAATATAATAGATAAAATAAAATAAAATAAAATATAACCTAATTGAAAAATAAAATATGCCTAAGAATAAAACCTAAATAAAATAAAACTACATAAAATAAAATGCAATAAACTTATAATAATATAAAATAAACTAAATAAAACATAAACCTAAAATAAAATAAATAAAAATAAAATTTAAACTACTAAAAAAAAACCTAAAACCTAAATAAAAAAATAAAATAAATAAAATAAATAAACCTAAACCTAAAAAAAAAAACTAAAATAAAATAAATAAAACCTAAACTTAAAATAAAACTAAACCTAAACCTAAACCTAAACTAAATAAAATAAATTAAACTAAATAAACCTAAACTAAAAAAATAAAACCTAAAAATAAACCTAAAATAAAATCCTAAACACAGAGACCAAGATCTTTGCTCAGCGACCTAACTGGGTGTGGTTGGGTTGGCCATGACCATGGGAGGTGAAATCACCCACCCTCACCATTAGAGGATTTGAAACCCATAGAACACCATGATTCCTCCTTGGCGACCTCACACCTTCAACCATGAGCCAACTCACCTCCTCCCTGCCACCCACGACTCCCTGAGATGGCTGGATGGCCATTAGAAGGTAAACCTGATCCCACCATTCGATCAAGATGAAGGGGGGTATACACCCTCTCGTTTCCACTCAAACACACATAAAAGTCATTTCTTAGAGCCCTAGCTACCCAACACGAGCCGCTAGAGCCATTCCCTAAGCTCCCATGCTTGTTCCTCGATCAAAAAATGCCATTCTCATCTGTCCCAAAATAGGACATTCCCATTTTCGACCTAACTTCTCCATTTCTCTATCAAAGTCAAATTAACTTTGCACACACCTTTCCTAGGCCTTGTTGAGAAAGAATAAATCATTTTCCAAGCTTTTTAAGCGCAAGAGGTGGGACATCGATCAAAGCTGAGCTCAAAATTATCAGTTCATGGCCATCCGAGCGAACGTCAAGGAATTGATCCAATTATTGCTCAATAAGGCCTCATCTACACTTGAACTCTGGTGAGGTATGTTTCTAAAATTGATCTTTAGAAAAAAAATAGGTTGGAGCTTTTTGAAGAAAACTTGCATCTCGTGTGATCTTGATCGTTGGATCCCCTCCGATCAATGCCATGAAGGTGTGGGATCCTTTTGGAGTTGATTCGAGCTCGGGTAAGCTCGGATCAAGTGAGCAATAGTGAATGGACTCCATTCTCCCTCACTCTTGTGACATTAAATCAAGCACTGTCCATTCCGCATTATTGAAATGGATGGTCATGATTAGATCTACTAAATCGATCTGATTCAATCCTATTAAGCTGTGGGATTAATCATAGCCGTCCAATCTTAGATTGGATGGTGGACAAAAAAGCTCGCCTGCCACCGCCACATAGGCGCTGAGTCAGATAAGTTTTAAGTAGCCAATCCCGCGGAAAGCACACCGCATCAGCACGCCATGTGGTGCCAATAGGATTAGGCTTTAATTAGGTTTAATTATTCATTTTCAATGGCTGAAACTTCTAAAAATCATAAAAAATCATAAAGAAAGAAAAAAATGCAAATAAATACTCATTTTAAAGGTATTTCAAAGGACAATGAATTAAAATGATCTTAAGTAATCTTGAATTATAATTAAGGTTTAATTACAAAATTAATTAGCTTAATTACTCTTTAATTACTTAAGCGCTTAATCCCAAATTTTGTGGGTTAATTTAATGGGATAACCTATGCCTCCCATGATTTTCATGGGATTTATTGCTCAATTAAGGAAAATTGACTAATTAAACCTTAACTACTCTTTTATGTTAATTAATTCTTAATTAATCCCATGAATAGTAATAAATTCATTAATTAAGTTTATTAATCATTGTTTAGCACTAAATGAACTAAGGAATAAGGTTGGGACCCCTTTCACTAAGTTAATTTCACCCATTTTTAAAATGAAATTAATTGAAATTTAACAAATTAATTAAATCACTTAATCAAATTGAAATCATAATCACATCAGACCTTAACTAATTAAATCATGGGGTAGATCTTCAGGTGTTTAATAACATAAAGGAGTTTAATGAAATTATGGTTAGTCCACATGTGTGGGAAAACTATAAGAGTAATTAAATAAGTCCCTTAATCAAATTAACTATTAATCATAAGCCAATTGCATTAGACCCCTTTTTTTCCTAGGATCATTGCAAGTTTATTTTCCATGCATATCATGTTAGCTCATAATTATTTAGTTAATTACTTTAAGGTGACACAGGTAAGGGTAATTAATTCATCTAATTAAGGGTTTAACTTAATTAACCCATAAAATCAACTTAATTACATTTCCGTAAAATTAAATCAAATCACTAATGTGGGAATGGGTTTAAAATAGCAAGTGATGATTTCTCTTCTCCTCTTTAAATCAAATCAAATCCAAAACTTAATTAATAAAGAAGCTTTGGTTTGTTTTAAATAATCTTATTTGATTTAATTGTCTTTAAGAACTAGTTTGGTTCAATAAGTCACATGCTTATATTTGATTATCCTCTTTCCAATCATGTTAAATTTGGTATGTCATTTGAAGTCATGCATCCATCTTTTCAAAATCAAGTAAAATAAAATAGATTTCTTTTATGTAAGCTTTCATGTGCTAATTTAATTTAATATATGTGTGGCTATTATTACTATTAAATCCAAATGTACTTTTTAAAAGCTTATAAATGAATAATAATATGTGTTATGGTGCTAGTTATAAATACGTAAGAAATGCATGTGCTTATAGCTTAAGTGTATCAATGTTGAGTTCTATTTTCTCTATTCATGTGTTGATTTATATAAGATTGAAGGGTAATGGGGATATAGTCTGGACATCCTGGTAACATGAGGATTTAGCTAGCCCCAAGGAGGTCATTTGATTACCTCACTTCCCTAGTTTGTTACTTGGTTGATGAAATTGAAAAGAAGAAATGTTGAATTTGAATTTTTTCTCTGCTAAAAAAAAACACCCAAAAACACTAAACCCAAAACCCTAAAACCCCAAACCCTAAACCCTAAATACAAAACCATAAAAACCTTAAAACCTAAATCTAAACTAAATAAAACCTAAAAATAAAATAAATAAAAAAACCTAACAACAACAACGACAACAAGGCTTAATCCCACTAGGTGGGGTCGGCTACTTGAATCCTTCATCTCCATTGTGTCCTATTATGTGTCAAATTCTCATTTAAATCTAGTTTACTAAGATCATTTTTTATAAATCTTAACAATTCCTTTTTAGGTCTACCTCTACCTTTCTTAACATAAGGCAAATCTAATGCATCTACTCTCCTAATCGAGTCATCGGATGGCCGACGCTTTATGTTGCGAAACCATCCAAGGCGACTCTCCCTAATCTTATCTACCACTAGAGCTACTCCAACTTTTTCACAAATATACTCATTCTGCATTCTATCTCTAAGTGTAAAGCCACTCATCCACCTAAGCATCCTCATCTCTATAACACTTAACTTAGTCTTATGTTTCTCTTTTATTGGGCAACATTCTGCATCATAAGTCATTCGGTCTTACCACCATCTTATAAAATTTTCCCTTAAGTTTAAGTGGAACTTTTCTATCACATAATAGGCCGGATGCATTCCTCCTCTTCAACCATCCAACTTCAATTCCTAATAACATCTCCATCTATTTCACCATCATTTTGAACAATAGCCTAAATATATGACACTCTTATTAATGACTTGTTCACTAATGTCACAACACTATCACTAGAACTCTACAACAAAATTACACTCCATATATTGGTATTAGATCTACTTAAATGAAAACCTTTTGACTCTAGAGTTGACCTCCATAATTCAAGTTTACATTTGGACTCCCTCTAGTCTTATCAACAAGATGAATGTCATCAAAAGCATACACCAAGGTACATCTTCTTGTAAATGCCTAGTAAAACATGCATAACTAAAGTAAAAGATAAGGGCTTAAAGCGATCCTTGATGTAATCCAAGCTAAAGAAAATATTTTGTAAATCCTCCTTGTGTTTGGACACAAGTAGCTAGTATACATATCCTTAATGACTTCAATATAACCAATATTAACTCCTTTCGTTCTAGAACTCTCCAAAGAACAACTCTTGAAACTTTATCATAAGCTTTCTAAATCAATAAATATCATATGTAGATCCTCCTTACTTTCTCTATGCTTCTCCATCAAACCCTTAACAAATGTATAGCATCCATAATAGATCTACGGCATGAAACCAAAGCGATTGTGAGAAACTTCTATATCATCGTAACCTATGCTCATTACTCTCTCCCATAATTTTAATGTATGACACATTAACTTAATTCCTCTATAATTTGCACTCTTGTGCATCACCTTTATTCTTAAATCTGGAACCAACAAACTCTTTCTCCACTCATCTAGCATCTTTTTTAGTCTTTAAAATGACATAAAAGATTTGTAAAGAAATTCCTTGATCTCTAAACATTTCCACACTTCTATTGGAATATTATCCTATGCTTTTCCACATTTCATTATCTTTAAAGCTTAACTTAATTACTAATAGATGATAAAATGAAATTCTCTATTTTTGTTTAGGGTATTAAGGTTGCTAATATCAATCGTACTTTCAGATCCTTCATTAAAACATTTTTCAAAATACCTCATCCACCTATTTTCAATATCCTTTTCTAAAAAAATCATTTTATTATTCTTATTCTAATACACCTCACTTGAACTATGTCTTTACTTCTACTATCTCTTTGGTTGGCTAACTTATACATACATCTTTCACCTTCTTTGGTATCTAATCTATTGTATAAATAACTAAAAACTAAATTTTTTGCATCATATATTACTTTCTTAGAATCTCTACAGGCCACTTTATATCTTTCCTAATTCTTCGAGTTTTTACATCTAAACCAAGTTTTATAACAATACTTCTTATTTTTATCTTTTTATTGCACACTTTGACTCCACCACCAACTATTCTTATTAAAAAAATCTTTTCCTTTTGATTCTCCAAGCACATCTTTATCAACTTGCTTAATTTCACTGCTATTTTTTCCCACATAATGTTAGCTTCCTCATGAACATCCCAAATTCTAATCTCTTGTAGCTTGCTCTTAAAAATATTTTTATTTGTGTTCTTTAAGTGTCCCCATCTAATTCTAGGATAATAATTTGGTTTAACTTTTCACTTACAACTTTTCATCTTAAAATCTAAAACTAACAATCGATGTTGGGTACTTAAATTTTCACTTGGAATGACCTTACAATCTTTACAATCTAAACGATTTATTTTTCTTATCAGAAAATAATCAATCTGTGTTTTACTAGATCCATTTTTATAAGTAATAATATGTTCATCTCTTTTCTTAAATAAAGTGTTAGCAACTACAAAATCATAAGCTAAAGAAAAATCTAATATAGTCCTACCTTCTTCATTAGTCACTCCAAATCCATAGCCACCATGAATACTTTTAAAATCTTCGACCACTCTACCAACATGTCCATTTAAATCTCCTCCAATAAATACTTTTTCTTCAAGAGATATCTTTTGTATTAATTCATCTAATTCATTCCAAAATTTTTCTTTTACGCTTACCTCCAAACCTACTTGAGGAGCATAGACACTTATAACATTGATAATTTTAGTATCAACAATAATCTTTAAATCTATAATTCTATCTCCACATCTATTAATATTTATAACATTATCCTTCAAACGTTTATCTATAATCAGACCTACACCATTTCTAGTTCTACTTTTACTTGAATACCAAAGTTTAAAACCCAAACTATCAATCTTCTTGGCTTTCTCCCCAACCCATTTAGTTTCTTGAACACATAAAATATTTATCTTTCTATGAACCATAAAATTAATTCCATTAATTTTCTGTAAAGTACCTTTTATTCCAAGATCCTAACCTAATTCTAGTTTCATGGACTAACTTCTTTGCGCATCAGTCCATAATGTGGGAACCCTTGCTTATTTAACACTACGCAAGATCGACTTGCTCATTCACTTTATTCAACCATACAAAACTCCCAGGGACCCCGATAACACAATGATTTAAAATTCATGTCGATTATTTTGACAAGTTTTATGCTAAACTACTACCCCTCAATTTTCACATAGACTTGGGACTAGCAAAGGTAGTGTTCTAAATAAACAAAAAAAAACCCAAAAATAATAATAAAATAAACCTAAACCTAAACTAAAATAAATAAAACTGAAACCTAAACATAATCTTAAACTAAATAAAATAAACCTAAACTAAAATATAAAACCTAAAAATAAACCTAAAATAAAAACCTAAAACATAAACATTAAAAAATAAAATAAAAACCTAAACCTAAACCTAAAAATGAAAAATAAAACCTAACCAAAAAAATAAAATAAAAATAAAACTAAACTAAAAAATAAACCTAAACCTAAACATAAAACTAAAAAATGAACTAAAATAAATAAACTAAACTAATTAAAAGAAACCTAAATCAAAATAAAATAAACTAAATAAACCTAACATAAGGTTTAAATAAAATTAAAACAACAAAAAAACCCTAACTTAAAACCTTAAACCCTAAACCATAAACCCTAAACCCTAAACCCTCAATCCCAAACCATAAACCCCTAAATCCTAAACACTAAACCCTAAACCCTAAACCTTAAAAACCTAAAAACCTAAACTTAAACTAAATAAAAAATAAAAATAAATTAAATAAAAAACCTAAACCTAAATAAAATGAAATAAAATAAAAACCTAAAATAAAACCTAAACCAAAAAATAAAATAAAATAAAAAATAAAAACAAAATTAAAATAAAATAAGTAAAAACCAAAATAAAACTAAAAAAATAAAATAAACCTACAAATAAAAAACCTAAATAAAAAAACTAAACGTAAAATAAAAATAAAATAAAATAAAACCCAAATAAAAACCTATACCTAAAAAGAAAACCTAAAAATAAATATAAAAAAAACCTAAACCCTAAACTAAAAAAAACCTAAACATAACATAAACAAAATAAAATAAACTAATCCTAAACTAAAATAAACTAAACTAAAATAAATAAAACCTAAACCTAAACCAAAACCCTAAACTAAATAAAATAAAATAAACTAAAAATAAACTTAAACCTAAACTAAAAAAATAAAACTTAAAAATAAACCTAAAATGAAAACCTAAAACCAAAACATAAAAAAATTAATAAAAGCCTAAACCTAAACTTATATGTAAAAAATAATACCTAAACCTTCAAAATATAATAAAATTAAAACTAAACTAAAAAATAAAAATAAACCTAAACCTAAACCAAACAATTAAACTAATATAAAAAACCTAAACTAAAATAAAGAAACTTAAAATAAATAAACTAAGCTACATAAAATAAAAAAATAAACCTAAATATAAATAAAAAATAAAATAAATAAAAATAATTAGAAATAAACTAATTAAACCTAACCCTAACGATTTACTTAATTTAAAAGAAAATCTTAAACCCTAAACCCTAAACCGTAAATCCTAAGCCCTAAACCCTAAAACTAACCCTAACCATAAACCCTAAACCTACAACCCTAAACCCCAAACTATAAACACTAAAGCCTAAAAAACTTTAAAACCAAAAACAAAACATTAAACCCCAAACAAAAAAAAAAAAAAATCCAAACCTAAAATAAAAATAAGATAAACATAATAAAATAAACCTAAACCTAAACTAAAATAAATAAAACCTAAACCTAAATATAAAATAAACTAAACCTAGACCTAAAGCTAAACTAAATAAAATAAAATAAACTAAAAATAAACCTAAACCTAAACTAAAAAATAAAACCTAAAAATAAACTTCAAACCTAAACCTAAAAAAATAAAATAAAACCCTAAACCTAAACCTAAAAGTCAAAAATAAAACTTGTAAATAAAATGAAATAAAAATAAAACTCAACTAAAAAATAAACCTAAACATAAACCTAAACCTAAACCTAAAAAATAAACTAAAATAAAGAACCTAAATTAAAATAAATGAACTAAACTAAATTAAAATAAAAAATAAACTTAAATAAAAATAAAAAATAAAATAAACTAAAATAAATAAAAAATAAACTAAATAAACCTTAACCTACGATTTTCTTAATTTAAAAAAAAAACCATAAACACTAAACCCTAAAAAAATCTAAACCCTAAAACCTAAAAAACCCTAAACCCTAAATGCTAAACCCTAAACCCTAAACCCTGAACCCTAAACCCTGAAACCTAAACCCTAACCCTAAACTAAACCTAAACCTCAACTAAATAAATTAAAAAAAATAAACATAAAACCTAAAACTTAATAAACCTAAACCCTAAGAGTGGAAACTGAGGAACTTCACCCAACAGGGCTCAAAGATAGATGAGAGGCCGAGGTGGTTGTTATCATGGGGTGATCTGGAGATACTGATATGCGTGTGGTGAAAGGGTGGTTATGGAAGGGAGGATAAAAGAGGTTACAAACATGGTGGTGGTGAAGGGAGAGATGAGGGATATGATGGTGGATCCCGCCACTGAGAGGTTGGGTGGTTCTGACCGAACCTGAGGAACCAAAGAACCATCGATGATCCACGCCAGGAACTTTGTCTTTATAGCCGAGTTAGTTCTAACTATCTAGGGTTTTTGATTTGCTCTATGCGTGCTCATTTGTTATCTCTATATTCACTTTTGTCTTAGAAAACTCAATGTGTTACTTGGTTGATGAAATCAAAATAAAGAAATGTTGAATTTTAATTTATTCTCTATTTAAAAAAAAACAAAAACCCTAAACACTAAACTAAAACTTGAACCATAAACCTAAAACCTAAATCCTAAACCCTAAAAACTTTAAACCCTAAACCCTAAACCATAAACCCTAAAACCCTAAACCCAAACCTTGAACCCTAAACCCTAAATCGTAAAAAAAAACTCCTAAACTCCAAACCCCAAACCCTAAACCCTAAACCCTAAACCCTAAACTCTAAACTAACCATAAACCCTAAAATGCTAAAAACCTAAACCTAAACTAAATATAACATAAAAAACCTAAACCAAGATAAAATATAATAATAAAATAAAATAAAAACATAAACTAAAACCAAAACCTAAACCTAAACCTAGAAAGAAAATAAAACATAAAAATAAAAACTTAAATAAAAGAAAATAAATAAAAACATAAACTAAACTAAGAAAATAAAAAACTTAATTCAAATTAAACCTAATGTAAAATAAAAATAAAATAATCCTAAAATAAAATAGAATAAAACTTAAATAAAAACTTAAACCAAAATAATAAACCTAAAATTAAAATCTAAAAATAAATAAAAAGTAAAATCTAAACCATTAATTAAAAAAAACTTAAACCAAAAATACAAAATAAAATAAACATAAACCTAAACTAAAATAAACTAAACAAAAATAAATAAAACCTAAATAAAAACCTATAATAAACTAAACGTAAACCTAAATGTAATCTAAATAAAATAAAATAAACTAAAAATAAACCCAAACCTAAACAAAAAAACAAAACCTAATATAAAAACCTAAAACCTAAACCTAAAAAGGTAAAAGAAAAACCTAAACCTAAACCACAAATTAAAAAATAAAACTTAAACCTAAAAAATAAAGCAAAAATAAAACTAAACTAAAAAATAAACATAAACTTAAACATAAACCTAAAAATAAACTAAAATGAAAATCTTAAACTAAAATAAACTAAACTAAATAAAAAAATAAACCTAAATTAAAATATAAAATAAACTAACGAAACTTAAACCTACAAGTTTACTTAATTAAAAAAAAATACTAAACCCTAAGTGCTAAATCCTAAACCATAAACCCTAAACCCTAAACTCTAAAACTAACTCTAAACCTTAAACCCTAAACTCTAAACCCTAAACCTTAAACCTTAAACTAACCTTAAACCCAAAACCTATACTAAATTAAACCAACTAAACCTAAACCTAAACCCAACACTAACCTTAAACTAAACCTAAAACTAAAGTTTAAAACCCTAAACTTAAATCTAAACCCTAAACCTAAAGCTAAACCTGTTAACCTAAACCTAAACCTAAAACTCTAAACCTAAAACCCTAACACTAGCCAACTAAACTATAAACTTAAACTTAACCTAAACCTAAATCCTAAACTTAAACCTAAAACCCTCTAAACACTAAACCCTAAACTTAAACTTAATAAACCCTAAATCATAAAACTAACTTAAACTAAACCTACAACTATAATCCTTAAACTAACCCTAAACCTAAACTTAAACTTAAACTAAAACCAACTAAACCTGACACTAAACCCTAAACCCTAATATATTAAACCCTAGACCGTAAACCCTAAACCCCAAACCCTAAACCCTAAACTCTAAACCATATACCCGAAACCCTAAACCCTAAACCCAAAACCTTAAAAACTTAAACTAAATCAAACCTAAAAATAAAATAAATAAAAATACCAAAACCTAAATAAAATAAAAACCTAAACAAAAACCTATACTAAACCTAAGCCTAAACCTAAACCTAAACCTAAGAATAAAATAAAATAAAATAAATAAAATCTTAAACTAAATTAAAAAATCAAATAAACCTAAAAATAAAAAAACCTAAATAAAATAAGAACTAAATACAAAATAAAAATAAAATAAACTTTATATATAATAAAATAAAATAAAAACAAAAACCTAAACATAAAAATAAAACTAAAAATAAAAAATAAAACCTAAACCAAAAAAATAAAATAAAAATAAAACTGAACTAAAAAATAATCATAAACATAAACCTAAACCTAAAAATTAAACTAAAATAGAAATCCTAAACTAAAATAAATAAACATAGAATAAATAAACTAAAATTAATAAAAATAAAAATAAACCTAAATAAAAATATAAAATAAACTAAATAAACCTAAACGTACTGGTTTACTTAATTTTAAAAAAACCCTAAATAAAAAATAAAATCTAAACCCTAAACTAAAAATAAACTTAAACCAAAAATAAAAATAAACATAAACATAAACCAAAACTAAAATAGATAAAACCTAAACTTAAACATAAACAAAATAAAATAAAATAAACTAAAAATATACCTAAACCTAAACTAAAAAATAAAACCTAAAAATAAACCTAAAACCTAAACCTAAAAAATATAATAAAAACTTAAACCTAAACCAAAAAATAAAAAATAAAACTTAAACCTAAAAAATAAAATAAAAATAAAACTAAACTAAAAAATAAACATAAATCTAAACCTAAACCTAAAAAATAAACGAAAATAAAAATCCTAAACTAAAAGAAATATACATAAAATAAATAAACTAAAAAAAAGCAAAATAAAATATAAAATAAACTAAATAAACTAAATAAACTTAACCTACGAGTTTACTTAATTTTTTTTAAAAAAACCATAAACATCAAAATTAATCACTAAATCCTAAACCCCAAACCTTAAATGCTAAACTCTAAACCCTAAACCCCAAACCCTAAACTAACCCTAAACCATAAAACCTAAATCGTAAACCCTAAACCCTAACACTAACACTAAATCCTAAACCCTAAACCCTAAAGCCTAAAACCCTAAACCTTAAACACTAAACTAACCTTAGACCATAAACCCAAAACCCAAAAAACCCTAAGCTCTAAAGCCTAAACACTAAAAACTAAACCTTAAACCCTAATCTAACCCTAAACCCTATGCTAACCCAAATCCTCTAAACCCCAAAAACCCTAAACCCTAAAACCTAAACACTAACCTCTAAACCCAAAACCCTATCCCTAAACTGTAAAATAAATCTTAAACTCTAAACCCTAAACCCTAAACCTACAACCCTAAACCCTAAAACCCTAAACCCTAAACCCTAAATTATAAACTTTAAACCCTAACCCTAAAACCCTTAACCTTATGCCCTAAACCCTAAACCCTAAAATCTACAACCCTATGCCCTAAACCCTAAGCCATTAAACCTAAACCATAAACCCTAAACCCAAAACCCTAAAAACCTAAACTAAATCAAACCTAAAAATAAAATAAATAAAAAACCTAAACCAAAATAAATAAAATAAAACCGACTAAAACCTAAACCTAAACCTAAAACCTAAAATAAAATAAATAAAAATAAAACTAAACTAAAATAAAATAAATAAAAACCTAATTAAACTAAAATAAAATAAATCTAAAATTAAAACCTAAATAAATTAAAACTAAACATAAAATAAAAATAAAATAAGCCTAAAATAAAACAAAATAAAAACTTAAACTGAAAAAATAATCCTAAAAATAAAAAATAAAACCTAAACCTAAAAAATAAATTAAAATTAAAATTAAACTAAAAAATAAATATGAACCTCACATAAACCAAAAAATAAACTAAAATAAAAATCCTAAACTAAAAATAAAAAAACCTAAAATAAATAAACTAAACTAAATAAAAATAAAAAATAAACCTAAATAAAAATATAAAATAAACTAAAGAAACTAAATATACATAAACGAACAAGTTTACTTTATTTAAAAATAAACTAACCCGAAACCCTAAACCCTAAACACTAAATCCTAAACCCTAAACCCTAAACCCTAACCCCTAAATGCTAAACCCTAAAACTACCCTAAACCCTAAAACCATAAACCCTAAAGCCTAAACACTATACCCTAATCCCTAAACCCTAAACCCTAACCCTAAACCTAAACCCCTAAACTAAAACTAAAACCCTAAACACTAAACCTAACCCTAACTAAAACCTAAACTAATAAACCAACTAAACTAAACCCTAAACTAAGACAAAACCCTAAACCCTAAACCCTAAACCCTAAACCTAAACCTAAACATAAATCCTAAACTAAATCTAACTGACCCTAAACCCTAAATCGATACCCTAAACCCTAAACCCTAAACAATAAACCCTAAACCCTAAAAACCTAAACTAAATCAAACCTAAAAATAAAATAAATGAAAAATCTAAACATAAATAAAATAAAAACCTAAACCTAAACCTAAACCACAACCTAAACATAAAAATAAAATAAAATATAAAATAAAATCTAAACTAAAAAAATTAATAAAAACCTATACTAAAATAAAAAATAAAATAAACCTAAAAATAAAAACCTAAATAAAATAAAAACTAATTGTAAAATAAAAATAAAAAAAGCCAAAAATAAAATAAAATAGAAACTTAAACCTAGAAAATAAACCAAAAAAATAAATCTCAAAAAAATAATAAAACCTAAACCTAAAAAATAAAATAAAATAAAATTAAACTAAAAAATAAACATAAACCTCACATAAACCTAATAAATAAATTGAAATAAAAATCCTAAACTAAAATAAATAAACATAAAATAAATAAACTAAACTAAATAAAATTAAAAAAAGCCTATATAGAAATATAAAATAAACTAAATGACAAAATAAACCTACACGTACAAGTTTACTCAATTTCTTTTTAAAAAAAACCTAGACCTTAAACCCCAAACCCTAAACTCTAAATCCTAAACCCTAAACCCAAAACCCTAAACCCAAAAACTAACCCTAAACCCCGAAAACCCTAAACCCTAAAGCCTAAACACTAAACCCTCAACCCTAAACTCTAAACCCTAACACTAAACCCTAAACCCTAAACCTAAACTAAATCAAAATTAAAAATAAAATAAATGAAAAACCTAAACCTAAATAAAATAAAAAACTAAATAAAAGCCTAAACCTAAAACTAAACATAAAAATAAAACAAAATAAAAAATAAAAATTAAACTAAAATAAAATAAATAAAATCCTAAAGTAAATTAAAAGATAAAATAAACATAAAAATGAAAAACCTCAAAACTAAAACTAAACATAAAATAAAAATAAAAAAAAACTAAAATAAAATAAAATAAAAATTAAATGAAAACATAACCTAAAAAATAATACCTAAACCCTAATTTTAAAAAAATCTAAACCTAAAATAAACAAAATAAAATAAACATAAACCTAAACTAAAATAAACTAAACTAAAATAAATAAAACCTGAAGCCTAAACCCTAAACTCTAAACCATAAACCCTAAACCCTAAAAATCTAAAAACCTAAACCAAAACTAAAGAAAAAATTAAAAAAATAAATAAATAAATAAACCTAAACCTAAATAAAATAAAATAAAATCCTAAACTACAACCTAGACATAAACCTAAACCTAAACCTTCAAATAAGAAAAAATCAAAAGTGAAAACTAGACTAAAATAAAATAAATTAAGACCTAAACTAAACTAAAAAATAAAATAAACCTAAAAATAAAAAGCCTAAATAAACCTAAAATTAAATAAAATTAAAACTAAATAAAAACTTAAACCCAAAAAATAAACTTAAAAAAAAATATAATCCTTAAACTAAAAAAACCTAAACCTAAAATAAACAAAATAAAATAAGCATAAACCTAACCTAAATTAAACTAAACTAAAATAAATAAAACCTAAACCCTATACCCTAAACCCTAAACCCCAAACCCTAAGCCCAAAACATAAAACCCAAAACCCTAAACCCTAAACCCTAAACCTAAATTAAATAAAAACTAAAAATAAAAAAAATAAAAAAATTAAACTTATGTAAAAATAATAATAAAATAAAATAAAAACCTAAACTAAAACCTAAACCTAAACCTAAACCTATAAATAAAATAACAAAAATTAAAATAAAATAAAATAAATAAAAAAATAAAATCTAAACTAAAATAGGTTAATTTAAAATTTAAACTAAACTAAAAAAAATACACCTAAAAATAAAAAACCTAAATAAAATAAAAACCTAAACTAAAACCTAAACTTAAACCTAAACCTAAACCTTAAAATAAAATAAAATAAAAAGTGAAAACAAAACTAAAATAAAATAAATAAAAACCTAAACTAAAATAAAAAATAAAATAAATTTAAAAATAAAAAATCTAAATAAAATAAAAACTAAACATAAAATAAAAATAAAATAAACCTAAAATTAAATTAAATAAAAACCTAAACCCAAAAAATAAACTTAAAAATAAAAAAATAAAACCTAAACCCTAAACAAAAAAAAACTAAACCTAAAATAAACAAAATAAAATAAACATAAACCTAACCTAGAATAACAAAATAAAATAAACATAAACCTAACCTAAAATAAACTAAACTAAAATAAATAAAACCTAAACCCTAAACCCTAAATCCTAAACCCCAAACCTTAAACCCAAAACCCAAAACCCAAAGCCCTAAACCTAAAACCCTAAACCAAAATTAAATAAAATCCAAAAATAAATAAAATAAAAAAAACTATTCCTAAATAAAAATAATAATAAAATAAAATAAAAACCTAAACTAAAATCTAAACCTAAACCTAAACCTAAACTTAAACTTATAAATAAAATAAAATAAAAAACAAAACCTAAACTAAAATAAAATAAATAAAAATAAAAACTAAACTAAAATAAATTAAATTAAAATTTAATCTAAACTAAAAAAATAAAATACACCTAAAAATAAAAACCCTAAATAAAATAAAAGCCTAAACTAAAACCTAAACTTAAACTTTAACCTAAACCTTAAAGTAAAATAAAATAAAAAGTGAAAACTAAACTAAAATAAAATAAATCAAAACCTAAACTAAAATAAAAAATAAAATAAACCTAAAAATAAAAAATATAAATAAAATAAAAACTAAACATAAAATAAAAATAAAATAAACCTAAAATTAAATTAATTAAAAATGAAATAAAAAGCTAAACCCAAAAAAGAAAACTAAAAATAAAAAATAAAACCTAAACCCTAAACTTAAAAAAAAAGGCTAAACATAAAATAAAAAAATTAAATAAACATAAGCCTAACCTAAAAGTAACTAAAATAAAATAAATAAAATCTAAACCCTAAACCCTAAACCCCAAACCCTAAACCCTAAAACCTAAACCCTACACCCTAAAAACCTAAAAAGCAAAACATAAATTAAATTAAACCCAAAAGTAAATAAAATAAAAGACCTAAACCTAAATAAAAATAATAATAAAATAAAATAAAAATATAAACAAAAACCTAAACCTAAACCTAAACCTAAACCTAAACCTAACAATAAAATAGAATATAAAATAAAAACTAAACTAAAATAAAATAAATAAAAAAAATAAAAACTAAACTAAAATAAATTAAATTAAAATCTAAACTAAACTAAAAAAATAAAATACACCTAAATAAAATAAACATAAAATAAAAACTGAGCATAAAATAAACATAAAATAAACCTAAAATAAAATAAATAAAAATTAAATAAAAACTTAAACCTTAAAAATAAACTTAGAAATAATGCCTGAAAATAAATAAAAAATAAAACCTAAACCCTAAACTAAAAAAAACCTAAACCTAAAATAAATAAAATACAATCAACATAAACCTAAACTGAAATAAACAAAACTAAAATAAATATACCCTAAATCCTAAACCCTAAAACATAAAACCCTAAACTAAACTGTAAATCCCTAAACTCCATAAACCAAAACACTAAACACTAAACCCTAAAATTAACCTCACACTACCTTCCACTAAACCCAAAATCCTAAACTATCGTGACCCTGACCCTACCCCAGGCCCTAAATCCTAAACTCCCACCCTACTAAAACCTAAACCTACTAAATAAAACCAAACATAAAATAAATAAATAAATTTAAACCTAAATAAAAGATAAACAATAAAAACTAAACCTAAACTAAACCTAAACCTAAACCTAAACTTAACCTAAAATAAAATAAAATAAAAATAAAACTAAAACAAAGAAAACCTAAACTAAACTAAAAATAAACAATAAATAAAACCTAAATTTAATAAATCCTAAACATAATAAAATAAAATACATAAAATATAAATAAAATAAAAACTAAATAAAAACATAAACCTAAACAATAAACATAAAAATAAAACCTAAAATAAATAAAAAATAAAGCCTAAACCTTAAACTAAAAAACAAACCTTAAACCTAAAAAAAAAATAAAATAAACCTAAACCTAAACTAAAAAATAACTAAAATAAACCAAACCTAAAATAAACTAAACCTAAACATAAACCTAAACTAAATAAAATTAAATGTACTAAAAATAAACTTAAACATAAACTAAAAAACAAGACCTAAAAATAAACCTAAAATCAAAAACTAAAACCTAAACCAAAAAAAATAAAATGAAAACCTAAACCTAAAAATCAAAAATAAAACCTAAATATGAAAAATAAAATAAAAATAAAACTAAAATAAAAAATTAACATAAACATAAACCTAAACCTAAAAAATAAGCTAAAATAGAAAACCTAAACTAAAATAAATAAACTATACTAAATAAAAATAAAAAAACAAACCTAAATGAAGATAAAATAAACTAAATAAACTTAAACCCTGGTTACTTAATTTTTGTTGTTTTAAAACCCTAAACCCTAAACCCTAAACACTAAATCCTAAATCCTAAACCCTAAACTTTAAACCCTAAACCTACAATCATAAACCTTATACCATAAACCTTAAACCCTAAACAAACCCTAAACTGTAAATTGTAAACCCTAAACCATAAACTAAAACCTAAACTTAAATTAAAAAACCTAAACCAAAAACACTAAAACTAAATAAACTAAAACCCACATAAAACTAAAATCTAAACCTAAATCTAAACCTAAATAAACCTAAATAAATAAACTAAAAATAAACCTAAATAAACCTAAAATAAATAAAATAAACCTAAACCTAAACCTAAACTAAATAAATCTAAACCTACATAAAGAAAACCTAAACTTAAATAAAAGATCTAAACATAGACCAAAACTTAAACTAAACAAAATAAATATAAATATAAATAAAAACCTAAACCTAAACTTAAGCCTAAACATAAATAAATAAACTAAAAAAATAAATGAAACTAAAATAAATAAATAAACAAAATAAAACCAAAACTTAAGCCTAAACCTAAATTACACTAAACTAAATAAACCTAAATTTACCTAAACCCAATACCTAAATCTAAAACTAAACCTAAACCTAAAACCTCACAAAATAAAACCTAAACTAAACTAAAGATTAAAACTAAACCTAAACCTAAAAAAAACTGACTACTGACTAAACCTAAACCTAAACCTAAAACCTAAATAAACTCTACCTAAACCTAAACCTAAACCTAAACTTAAACCCTTAAATATAATAAACCAAACTTAATAAAATAAAACATAAACTAAGATAAACTAATAAAACCTAAACCTGATGATTAAATAAAATAAAACCAAACCTAAACTAAAACCTAAATAATTACCTAAACTTAAACCTAAACTAAAATAAACCTAAAATAGAAAACATAAAATAAACTAAAAAATAAACCTAAACCTAACCCTTAACTTAATCCTACCAACCTAAAACCTAAACTAAACCTAAATCTAAACCTAAAATAAAAATTAAACTAAATAAAACCTAAACTTAAACCTAAACCTAAATAATAACCTAAACAAAAAACTAATAATAAAAAAAGAAATAAAATAACTAAATAAAACCTAAATCTAAACCCTAAACACTCAAATAAAAAAATTAAAATCTGTTCTAAACCTAAACCTAAACCTAAATAAAACTAAAAGCTAAATCTAAATAAACCCTAAATCCTAAACCTAACCTGCCTACTAAACCTCTTTACACAACCTAAACCTACCCTGACCACAACCTAAACCCTAAACCTACCACCAACTTATAATCCTTAACCCTACACTAAACCCCAAAAAACTCCCTAAACCTAACCACAACCACAACCTAAACCCTAAACCCTAACACCAACCAAAGCCTAACCTAAACCTAAACAAACCCACCTAAATAAACCCTAAACCCTAAAAACCTAAAAACCTAAGAACCGATCTGATGGAGGTTATAGCAGTGGTGGTGGTGGCGGGAGATATCAGGAATATCATGGTGGATCCCCCTGCTCGAGAGGCTGGGGTGGTTCTGATGGGAACTAGAGAAACTAAAGAACGATCGATCTGATCTACTACTTCTGAAACTATGTCTTTATAGTAGAGAAAGTTCTAGTTATCTTGTGTTGTCACTTGTCTCTTAGAAAACTTAGTGTGTTACTTGGTTAATGAAATAGGCAAGAAGAATCGTTGAATCTAAATTTATTCTCTCTTAAGAAAAAAAACAAAAACCCTAAACACTAAACTAAAACTTGAAACCTAAACCTAAAACTGAAACCCTAAATCCTAAACCCTAAACCCTAAACTCGAAACCCTAAACTAATCATAAACCCTAAATCCTAATTCCTAAAACATTAAAAACCTAAACCTAAACTAAATAAAACCTAAAAATAAAATAAATAAATAATCCTAAACCAAAATAAAATAAAAAAATAAAATAAAAAAATAACTAAACTAAAACCTAAACCTAAACCTAAACCTAAGCCTAAACTTGAAAAGAAAATAAAATAAAAAATAAAAACTAAATTAACATAAAATAAATAAAACTAAACCTGAAAGATAAACCTAAACATAAACCTAAACGTGAAAAATAAACTAAAATAAAAAACTAAAATAAAATAAGTAAACTAAACTAAATAAAAATAAAAATAAACCTAAATGAATTTTAAATTAAAATAAACTAAAATAAATAAGAAATAATCTAATTAAACCTAAACCTACTAATTTATTTATAATAAAAATTTAAAAAAATATATATATAATAATAAAAAAAATAAAAATAAAACCCTAACCATAAACTCTAAACCCTAAACCCTAAAACCCTAAACCCTAAACCCTAAATCCTAAACCCTAAACCCTAAATCCTAAAACCTATAATCCTAAAACCCCAAACTAAACCCTAAACCCTAAACCCTAAAAACCTAAACTAAACTTAAATCTAAACAAAATAAAACCTAAAAATTAAATTAAAATAAAACCTAAACTTAAATAAAATAAAATAAATTAAAAACCTAAACTAAAACCTATTCTTAAACTTAAGCATAAAAATGAAATAAAATAAAAATATAAAACTAAATTAAAATAAAATAATTAAAAACCTAAACTAAACTAAAAGTTAAAATAAACCTAAAAATAAAAAACCTAAATCAAATCAAATATAAAAAATAAAATAAACTAAACCTAAAATAAAATAAAATAAAACTTAATAAAAACATAAACCTAAAAAAAAAACCTAACCCAAAACTAAAAAATAACTTAAACATAAAATAAATAAAATAAAATAAACTTAAACCTAAACTAAAATAAACTAAACTAAAATAAATAAAAGCTAACCCTAAACCTAAAATAAACTAAACCTAAACCCTAAACTAAATAAAATAAAATAAACCAAAAATAAAGTTAAACCTAAACTAAAACATAAAGCCTAAAAATAAACCTAAAATTAAAACCTAAAATCTAAAACTAAAAGGAAAAAAAGACCTAAACCTAAACCTAAAAATAAAAATATAAAACCTAAACCTAAAAAGCAAATAATAAATAAAATAAACTAAAAAATAAACATAAACCTAAACCTCAACCTAAAAAATAAACTAAAATGAAAACCTAAACTAAAATAAATAAACTAAACTAAATAACAAATAAAAAAATAAGACTAAATATTTAAATACACTAAAATAAATAAAAAATAAACTAAATAAACCTAAACATACTTATTTATGTAATTTAAAAAAAAACCCCTAAACTCTAAACCATAAACACTAAACCAATCAAACACTAAACCACTACCTACTAACCTAAACCTCAGGCACAAAACTTTTACTAGCTCCATAAAACCACATGACCCACCTAAACCCTAAACCACAACTGTAAACCATAAACCTACACTAATATAACCTACTCCCCCACCTAAGCCAACCCTAAACCCTAAACTCTACCCTAAACCTCCTAACCTAAACCCTAAACCATGTAAACCCTAAACCAAACCCTCAACCCTCAAAACTCCTACCCTAAACTCTAAACCTTAAACTTATTTTCATATTTTTGCTTTGAGTTTTTGGACCTCTTGCTTTTGGTTGGCTGGTTTTCAAGTGGTGATGTCTTCTCGCCTTGTTACTCGAGTTGCTGGTGGATAAGATGGTTTTTTAGTCTGGCTTTATTCTATTTTCTACACTGGTTGGTTTGTTGGCTCTCCTATTGAAGTTGAATTACTTTTTTGCTGGTTTTTCATTGTTGGATGGGTGGCCTTCCTAGTGGGAACTGTTGTTGGTTGTTGCCTTTCTAGATCATCTTTTAGGGAATTTCCTGGCTACTTTTTTGGGGATTGCCTGCCTATTCCTTATTATTTGTTGCTCGATTCTTCTTTTTCCTTGGTTTTATGTTAGGTTATTCTCTTGGGATTAGCCTCCGTTGGGTGCATTATTTGCAACACATTTTATGTTGTAATTATGCTTTTTGTTCAGTTAGTCTTTGTTGTTGGGGAAGTTTTGTTTCTTAGCTAGTCCTGGCTAGCTGTTGTTGTTTCCTTTCTATGGTGGTTGTGCTTCTTTTGGAACTCTCTTGTGTGGAGCTTTGTTGGTTTTCTAGTTTTCATTGGCTGTTGGGGATGCTTCCTTTGTTGGTTACTTATGATGGGTTGTTCTCTGGTGGTTGCCTTATGGCTGTTTTAGTTAGCTGTTTGGTTGGAGGACTTGAAGTTATCTTTAGAATCTTAGTTGGTTGATTTTTTCCCTTGTTGGCCTTTTCCTTCTTTTTGGACAATTTGCTGGAGCCTTTTGTTGTGTTGGTGAAATCTTTGTTGATCCTTTTGGATTTGACTTTTTGGTTTCTAGTGGTTGGTGCTTGCCTTTGTCCCCCTTTTGTGTGGTTGTTTTATCTTCTGGTTATTTGTAATGGTTTCAGCTTATGTTTCCTTTAGTTGATGGCTTCATTTTTAAGCTATTTAGTCATTTATGGTTGTTCACCCTGGTTAAGCTTGGGGACAGCTACTTGTTAGGACTTTGGCTTGAGGGCTCTTATCTTAGTTTTGTTGGTTGTTTCTTTGTTAATTGGCATGGGTCTGGTGCTTGCTGATGGCTGGTTTTGGTTTTCCCTAGTTTGTAGCTTGGATGGGTATTTGCATAATGGCGTTGTTGGTGTTCTGACTTTGTTCTAGCCTCCCTCTAGGTTATTGTGGATTTTGTTTGGTGGTTTGGTTGTAATCTAGTTGTTGGCCGGTTGCTCTTTATTTAATGGTGCAAGATCTAGAACTCTACGAACTACTGGCTTTGGATGTTTGCTTGTCGGGTATCTTTGGCTATGATGACTTTGATGTTACACTGTTTGTTCTCTCTAGTTGGTAGCATTACATATGATTGTTACCCTTCTTTATGAAGTTTGGATGCTCATATGAATTTTTACCCCTTGAGATGATCCTAACTGAGCCTGAGCCTTCTCTTTCTCAGCTCTCCCTATTTCCTATCTTTATCCTTATCCTTTTTAGCTATGACTTTTGCCTTTGTAGTGTTTTGTAGATTTCTTTTACAGGTTGGAACTTTACAGAGGGAATGATCATTACTCAGCCAACCCAAGTGTTGTTGTTGATGATCTTGCTTATTTTACTTTCTCAAAGGAATCATGAATTGCTGCTGACTCATCCTCTTACTATTTTCAAGATTTATTTTAGTCTTACTCTGTGTCTTTTTCTCTTATACTTTCTAGCTGTTGTATTTGCTCTTTTGTTTTCTTTTTTTTACTAATGTAGTTATGGGGGTTTTGCTCTTTAGGTTTCTTGTAGCTCTGAGCATAGTAGAATTTTAGAGCTTTACCCCTTTTAAGGACATTGTATCTTTTCCTTTTATTATAATAAAATTCTAACTTTCCCAAAAAAACCCAAAACCTAAACACTAAACAAAAAAAAAAACCTAAAATAAACCCTAAACCCTAAAATCCTAAAAAAACTAAAACCTAAACCTAAACCTTAAGCTTAAACAAAAATAAAATTAAATAATAAAATGAAATAAAACTAAAACTAAAACCTTAAGCTTAACCTAAACCTAAAAGGAAAATAAAATAAAAAATAAAAATGAAATAAACAAAAAAAAACAAAAAAATAAATAAAATAATAATTAAATAAAGAGAAATAAATAAACCCATAACCCTAAAATGAAAAAACAAAACCTTAAAATAAAACCTAAAAGTTATGGAACAGTGTCTTTACAGTAGAGACGGTTCAAGTTATCTAAGGTTTTCGATTTGCTCTATGCATGCTCATTTTTTATCTACGTGGTCACTTATGTCATAGAAACTTGGTGTGTTACTTGGTTGATGAAATCAAAAAGAACAAATGTTGAATCTGAATTTATTTTATGTTAAAAAAAATAATTACAAACCCTAAACCCTAAATAATAACCTAAACACTAACCCTAAACCCTAAACCTTAAACCCTAAAAATGTGAAACCTAAACCCAAACCACCCTAAAACCCTAAACCATATACCAAACCCCACCCTAAACCACAACCTAAACCTAAACCATAAAACCCTAAACTCAGACCTAAACCCTATAACCTACCTTAAACCTAAACCCTCTAAACCCTAAACCCAAAACCCAAACTCTAAAACTGAAGCAAACTGACCATAAACCCTAAACCTAACCCTGACCAGAGAAACCTTAAACCATAAACCCACCACCTAATTCTAGATCCTAAACCAAGGCCAAACCCTAAACCCTAAATCATAAAGCCTGAAATATGGAGCCCTAAACCTGAGCCCTGGCCACAGGCCAGGCCCTGACCTGAGCCATGAGCCCCCAGACCTGACCAGGCCTGACCATAAATTCTAAAAAGGCCTTAGATCCTAAAGCCTGAGCCCTAGGCTACAAAGATTAAAAAAGGCCTAAAAGCTATAAATGAAATAAAACAAAGATAAGAGCCTAGGCTAAAACCAAACCTAGGCCTAAATAAATATAAGGTAAAGTATAAAATAAACTAAGATAAAGATAAAATAAAATTTAGGCTAATTAAAAAATAAAATAAACCTGGAATAAAACCTAAATAGATAAAACTATGGCAGATAAAATAGATAAACCAAAGAAAGATCAAAGTGGAATTAAAGGCAACCTTAAACTTTATGGTTAGGCCCTGACTTTGGGCTTTAAATCCTAGGACCAGGCCCTGAAGAGGCCCTAAATGGACTGACCCAACCCCACCTAACCCAGGCCACCTGAGCCCTAGGCCCTGAGCTTTGGCTCTGACCTGAGCCATGACCTAAGATCCTACCTGGAATCCTAGATCCTGGGCCCAGGCCCTGACCTAGGCCCTGAGTTTTTGGACCTGAGCCCTGACCCTGACCCTAAACCCTGAGCCCTACTGACCCTGGCTCTAGGCCAGGCCACAACTAGGCTCTGGGTTATGGGCCCTACTGAGCCATGGTGACCCCAGGCCCTCCCTAAACTGGGCCATGGGCCCAGACCTGGGCCCTGGGCCACTGCCAGGCCCTGGGCCACTGGGCCATGGGCCCTGAGCCCTGGGCCAAATGCTAAACCTGGGCCCTGAGCCATAGTGCTTAAAAACCTAAACTGAGCTAATAAAAATAAACCTAAATAAAATAGAAGATAGTGGATTAAGATGATTAAAAATGGACTAAATAAACTTGAACTCTTTGGTTTGATTTAAAAGACCCTAAACTAAACCCTACCCAAAATCCTAAACCCCCAAAACTATAGCCTAAACCCTAAACCCTGACACTACCCTAAACTTGGGCCTGAGCCACACTAAATCTGATCCCCAAAACCTAAACCCAACCAACCCAAAACCTTAACATCACCAAACCTAAACTAACTAAATTCAAAAAATAAAATAAACAAGAAAACTTAAACCTAAATCAAAAAATAAAATAAAATAAAATAAAAACTTGAACTAAAACCTAAACCTAAACCTGAAAATGAAATAAAATAAACAAATAAAAATAAACTAAAATAAAATAAATAAAACCCAAACTAAATTAAAAATAAAATAATCCTAAGAATAGAAAACCTAAATAAAATAAAAACTAAATGTAAAATAAAAAATAAAATAAACCTAAATAAAACCCTAAACCTTAAACCCTAAACTTTAAATCCTAAACCTTAAACCCTAAACTCTAAGAACTAAACCATAAACCTACAACCCTAAACCCTTAACCCTATACCCTAAACCCCTAAACCCTAAACCAAATCCTAAACCCTAACCCATAAACCCGCTCCCTCTCTGGAAATTTTGTGGTGATTTTTTTCACCGTCTTTGTTCTCTGCGGTTTGGCTATTAGACCTCCACGATCATGCTCATTTGTCAAATTTCTTGTTTACGCATCCCCTGGTAGCATATGTGATTCTCACCAGATCGATTAATGGCGGAGGCTTCACCCTCCGCGTCACCGAGCTCGTCGCTTCTAGATGCGTTGACTAAAACCACTGATCCTAAAGGTACTCTGGATCCGATTGCTACTGTTAATGCACCTACTGTGAAGTCCTTTAAGGATGCTCTTTCTGCTAAGACCCCTTGTACTAATGCCTCGGTTAATCTAATCTCTACATCCTTTCATGGATTCTTTGCATGTGTTACGACCGGGATGTGGAGAAATTAGCTCTTTAGTTAGTAAATTCTCTAAATTCTCTCTAGATAACATCTGATCCTTCTTCCATAGCTTAAAGCTTTCAGGAGTTTTCACTATTGGACTACTTGATCCTCGACACATCCTCATTCAATTATCAAATGATTTAGATTACTCTCATGTCTTTGCTCGTCGCTCTTATTATGTGTATAATTGCCGTCGTCTCTTGAAATGGTCACCCTTTTGATGTCAAGGAAGAATCCCCTATTGTTCCTCTATGGCTTGCTTTCCCAAACATGAGAATTCACTATGTTACTCATCAAGTATTGTTTGTAGTTGGGGCTCGTAGACCCCTTTAAATTGATCAAACCACGCCACTAGAACTTCGACCATCATTTGCACATCTTGGTTAAAATTGAAATTACCAAAAAAAATAGAAGTTTGGATTGGCTCAAAAAATTTGGATATAATCAAAAGTTGAATTTGAAAACTTCCAGTCTTTTGTTCCCACTTGTAAGATCCATGGCCATGATCATACGAATGCTTTGTGCACCCCAACCTTAAAAAGAATATTTCACAGGACACTAGTACCTCTCTTGGATCAGGGAAAATAACTAAGTTAGCTTATGTGCCAAAAGCTACTCATAATGGAATACACCCTCCTACACCTGCCCCCTTAGTATATATTGATTTGCCAAATGAAAAACATTCTAAGCTAGGTATACATACTACTATTGAGGTGGGTGCTGAGACTAATTCCAACTTACCTAGCACTTCTCCTACTTGCAATATATTGGCTTCTCATGATTTGCTTAATTTAAAACTTAATGATAATCAGAATGGAAATTTAACATTGGATCAAAATAATGTTGATCCCTTGGTGTCAGACCAAAATTTGGCTATGCATCATGGCAATGAAAATGTTATTTCCACTACTAATGGTGCAAGAACCTACCCCTCTATTTCTCTACAGAGTGATATTCAGGCTATCCAAATTTCTCATTCTAACTCTGATACTGAAGAAGGAGAAATCACCACTACTAAAACATTGACTGATACTGCTCCTACTCTAGAAAACAAAAACCAATCCCTTTCTGATGGAGATACTTTGGATTGATAGACCTTTCCAAGCTTCTTAAAAATAAATCTTACAAAGCCAAAATATCTAATAATAATTTCACTAGAACCACACGTTCTTCCCTTACACCTCATAAATAATTATGTCCCTCTCTCTTCATTTTTTTCATTTTCCTTTTCTATCTTTCCTTTTTCAAAATTTTTATTATGATAAATTTTCTTATTTGGAATATCCGGGGTGGTGGGACACTCCCTGTCCGCAACCGTATTAGGAGCCTCTGTCGCTCTCATAACATCAAACTTCTTGTTATTATTGAGCCTTTCATTTGCTCTTCTAAAATTGCCTTTATTGCTAGATTGCTTGGATTTAAAAATTTCTTCTTCAATCTTAATAACAAAATTTGGTGTTTTCGGGATAATTCTATCACCATTTCCATCATTTATAATCTTGATCAATTGGTTAATGTCAAAATCTCTTTAGGTGATTTTTTGGCTTTTGGTTCATTTATCTATGCTTCTTGTAATAGAGCGGTAGGAACATCCTTTGGAATCATTTAAGAACCTTTGCCTCCTCAGTTAACTTACCCTAGTTGGTTGGGGGTGATTTCAACACTATCATTGCTTCTTGGAAGGAGGGGAGGATGTTCTCTAACCTTCATTCCATGGAAGACTTCTCTAATATGATCCTTGATTGCAACGATTAACATTGGTTTTGAGTCACGATTACATGTGGCAAAACTCTAGACTTTGGCGACGCCGGGGACCCTCTTTAATTCTCTTTGGATTAATCAATGGCTTCTCACCTCATTGAACATTTGAGCGACTTTGTGATCATGCCCTCTTTTGATCTCTATCAAAACTCCCCCCACTAACCCTCCTATTCCCTCATCTTTTCGTTTCCAAAATATGTGGACCCAACATGGTGATTTCACTAATTTTGTTTCCACTAATTGGATGGCTCCGTTCATCCGGATAATTCGTTAAAGGCATGGTTCGGCTTTGGCTTAAGCTCAAGAGGCTTAAACAAAACCTCAATTGGTGGAACAAGCATATTTTTAAAATCTCTTTACCAATCTTAAAGCTATGGAACAAGTGGTTTGTTCACTTGAAGAAATGTCTTAAGCGAGCTTGATAAGCTTGAAGAGTTGAGCAGCCAAAGATAGTCTGATTAACTACCAAAATATGGAGGAAACATATTGGCGTCAAAAAGCCGCTAGCAAACATATTGCTGAGGGTGACCAAAACACTAGGTACTTCCATGCTATTTGTAATACATGGAAAGCTATAAACTCGATTAAGAAAATTAAGAATCCTAATGGTGGCTGGATAACTAATAACAATGAAATCAAGGATTCTGTCATACATCACTTTCAAAATTTATTAAATTCTAACCCTTAGAAACCCCTCAATACCCATCTTATCTCTTCTATGATTACCAATGAGGATAACCATTTGCTCACTATGTGTCCCTCGGAAGCGGAGATTAGTAGTACTCTCAATAGCAATGACTTAGTCGATGGCTTCACGACTCATTTCTTTCAACATTGTTGGCCTTTTATTAAATCTGATCTTGTTAATGTTGTTAATTTCTTTGATGGCTCTATTCCCGGATATTTTTCCAAGTCTATTGTCCTTATTCCTAAAATCATCAATCCTGAATCTTGGGGACTTCAGACCTATTAGTCTTTGTACTTTTTTTCAAAAACTCATTGCTAAATTAATTAATAATAGAATTAGCCCCATGCTTCATAAAATCATCTCCCCTAACCAAACTGGTTTTGTTAAAAATAGAGCCATATCTGATAATATTCTCCTCGCTCAAGAACTGGTTCATGACATTGATATTTCTTCTAGAGGAGGTAATATGCTCTTCAAACTGGACATCTCTAAAGCCTTTGACAACCTCTCATGGGATTTCCTTATCCAAATCTTGCATTTGTTTGGTTTCTCTGATCATTTTATCCGGATTATCAAAAGTTGTATCACACTCTGGTTCTCTCATTTTAAATGGTGAGTCCCTTGGTTTCTTTTCTTCGTGCCATGGTTTGCGTCAAGGCGACCCCCTTTCTCCTTCTCTTTTTATCATTGCTGTCAAATATCTTTCGAGAAGCCTCAATGACTTTTTCATCAAAAAACCTAACATGGCTTTTAAAACTCATGGTGGTTTCCTTGTTTCTCATCTTAGCTTTGCAGATGATTTTATAATCTTTTGTAATGCCTCCCTTCAACAAGTCAAAAATATTAAGAATCTCTTAAATGATTTTGGCAAAGTTAGTGGTCTCTTCCTTAATGATAAAAAATGTTGTTTTATTCCCTCAGCGAAGATCCCTCCTAATAGATTGAATCAAATCTCCAGAATTACTAATTTTAAGCAAAGTCAATTTCCCATTAACTACCTCGGTGCTCCACTTTTTAAAGGCTAGAAAAGATCTCACCTTTTTGATGATCTTATTCAAAAAATTTCTACTAAAATTTCTGTTTGGGAATTCCATTTACTCTCTTTTGGTGGTAGGCTAACCTTGATCAAGAGTACTCTTAATTCCATGTCTTTATATCTCATCTAAACCATTGTGCCGACCATCTCGAGCATCAATAGAATTGAGCGTCTCCTAAATAAATTTTTCTGGGGCTCCAATACCTCTTCAAAAAAAATGCACTGGACCTCTTGGTTTAAAAGTTGTGGCACTTTTGATGAAGGTGATCTTGGTTGTAAATCCATAAAAGAAGCTATCAATGCCTTTTCCTATAAACTTTGGTGGAATTTTAGGAGTAATCACAGTCTCTGGGCTAATTTCATGGCTGCTAAGTATTGCCAGGGTAAGCACCCCCTCATCTATCCCTTTAAACCGGGTGATTCCCCTGTGTGGAAAAGACTTTGTTCTATCAAATGGGATGCCGAATTCCTAATTTTTGGGGCATCAACTCTGGTACCTCTTTCTTCTGTGCAAGATAACTGGAGTGGTTGTGGTTCCATGGATGACTTACTCTACACTCATTCCACTTCCCCATTAGAGTAAACTTTTTTTGGCATAACAATAAGTGGAACAATAATAAGCTTACTGATTTTATCCCTTGTACTTTCTCGAATATGGTTACTTCTATTCCTATCACTCCTCAAACTCAAGATCATATTCTCTTTAAGCTCTCTCACAATGGTGATTTCAACCTCAACAATGTGTGGCTTCACATTAAAGATACTCAGGATTCCTCCTATGTATTCTCCAAACTTTAGAATAACAATATCCCTACTTCCTATTCTGTTCTTACTTGGCGTATTCTGAAAAATTTTATACCTATTGATTCCTTATTGTGGGGTAAAGGATTCCATTTACCCTCCAAATATCAATGTTGCTTCCATATTGAGAATGTTAATCATGTTTTTGTTAATGAGGCCATAGCTTCTAACCTTTGGATTTGGTATGATGATCTTTTTAACACTGTCATTTTCAATGGCTCTCTTACTCTATATCAACTTCTTGAATTCTATTTTGATAACACTACTAAAGGTCACATTAAAGTTATCATTGCTATCACTCTTATCTGGTTCATATGGATGGACCGTAATGATTCGAAACATCTTAGGATCCCTATGAATCACGTGAGGATTATTGCTAGAACTAAAAGCAAAATTTGTGAATTATTTAAAGCCAATCTCATTCATTCTGAGACACTTCAAAGGCTTGTAAATAATAAGCGGGCATTAACTTGGATCAACCTTCTTGTCGAAATGACAAGATTGTCTATTGGAAAAACCTCTTGACCATATCATTAAAATCAATATTGATGGCTCTGTCTCATAATGGCTCACGGTTGTGGTGGCATTTTCAGGAACTCTAAAGGTCTAGTCCTATGTGCTTTTGCTTATCCCCTTATTTCTTGCACTGTCCCATTTTCTGAGCTTATGGCAGTCTTCAAAGCTCTTGAGATTTGCATTCAAAATGGCTGGCTCAATATTTGGATTGAGGTGGTGATCTTTGTTACGCTAATTGATCTTTTGACTTCCACTAAGATGAGCAGCACGGAATTGTACTACCTCCTCAAGCAAACTAGAGCTCTTCTTTCCCAACTAAATTTTAACATCACTCATGTTTGGCGTGAAGGAAATGCTTGTGCTGACTACCTTGCTAATCTGGGTGCTAGATCCGATGGCATCATTTTCTTTGATCAACTCACCTTACCCAAACACTTGTGTGGGATGGTTAACTTGGACAATTCTGGGTTTCCTTATCTCAGAACCTAATCTAACATTTGTTGTTTTTTTTTTCCAGATCTGTATGCTTCTTTATTTCTTAGGATTTCTGTTACTTTTTGTGCCTTTTGTGGATGCTTCAAATGGATATTACTTGTTGTCTTGGTAATTGTGTAATGATTTGGAGTTTTAACAACTACTACTTCATTAGGAGGCTCACTGCTTTTGGCATTTACACTGTTAAAGGAGCTATTGAGATATATGTATCGCGATATTCTGAATTATGTTAAGCTATGTGACAAGCTATTGGTTTTATAGCACCAATCCTATTTGGGACTTTAATCTTATTGCTGCATTTCTAATCTAGGGGCTTATTGGTCTTTGGATGGAGATATTTATTTTAATGGGCTTAGCTAATGCTATTTTCGCAACTATTTATTAAAGATATTACTGCTTGGAGCATCTTAGTTCTCTATGTTGTTTCTATGCACTATAGTGTTAGTATTGTTTACTATGCTGGTTGCAATAATTATCTTGATGATTTCCTATTAGGTTATTGGATCCTAACTGATAATAACTGCTGGCTGGCTTTTGATATGCTGATTGTCTCCCATATTCTCTTTGATTCTAGCTTGGAGCTGACATTTTTCTTTTACTTCTAGGAGTTATCTTTTACTTTATTTTTGTGCATGAAGAGTCTATATGGCCTTTTTGCTGATACTTATTATCTTGGCTGTTGTTTATACTGGAACCTGAACCCCATACAGCATGCTCTTTTTGGAATCCATTTCCTGTTTCAGCAGGGTCCCTTTGGTGGGATCTTGCTGTGGGGTGCTTACTTCCTTTCTTCCACCTGCTATGGATGTTCTTTGCAGGCTTTCTCACAGGTTGCTGCTGACCTCCTTACCCTTAATGGCAGACTTATCATTGTGCAGAACTTTGATATTACTTCTTGGTTATCCTTTTATGTAACTCTTATTTGCACTATTTATTTTCTGCCCTGGATGGAGTTCCTTCAGATTATTACTGGTTGTTTTATTCAAGAGAACCTTTCTGTGCAGGATGCTTCTGAGATTGGGGCTTTGGTCTTCTCTTGCTCCTTGCAGGAATGGACTTTCAAGTTGGCCTTTCTTTTTGGTTTTTACTGAGTTTATCCTCCTTCCTTTGTTTCTCTTTCTATCCCTGCTGCTAACTTCTGGGATGCTGTTGGTCTTCCCTACAGTTTTTATCCTTGGCAAAATTGGATTAATATGACTAATCATCCTGCTAATGCTTTAAATGTCTCTTACTGCTGCCTTGGTTGTTGGCCCTTGGACTAATACTCTGTTTGTTTGTTTGGTTTGTTTGTTGAAATGTTGATGATTGCTTGGTGGATTTTATTTTGAACCCCATTGTTTTTTATTTGCTTATCAACAGAATCCACTGATCTATCTTTTCTGCTATTGCTCTGTCCATCTTCTTTCAGTTAAACTTGTATTAATTACCTTTGTTTATCTGGATGGGTGGTTTTATGCCTTTTTGGTTTTGTTATCTTGACTATTTTTTGTATTGGAGTTGTGCCATCTTGGTTTTTCTGGACTCCTATGTTGGCTCCATCCCTATTGGTGTAGGATTTCTAGGTCCTATGCTTTGTTATTTCGACATTGCAATTGAGGTTTTGTTGTTCTTATCACGGATTGCTGCAGTCAAGATACTTATTCCTATGTTATATCTACTTGGCTATTAACCATGGCATTGACCTCGATTGAGAGGCTTGGATGTTTTTGTCCTATTTGTTCTTTGTCATTTGGTTTTGCCTTGGTAACCTGTTATCTTGTTTTGGCTGGATTCTAATGATGCTTTTCACTTGAATACAATTTTGATCCTTTGCGGTGGGTTCCAATGTGGCAATAACCCCTCTCTGTTGGGATTGGCTCTCGATTACTGTCTTGTTGCTAGTAGTTATTCTGTGTTTGGTTATCTTTGCTTGGATATGATTAAGGGTTTTAAGGCATGCTCATCCGGATTATGCTATTTCTTTGTTTTGGTCATTGGTGTGCATCTTTTCGAATTATGGTACTATGTTGTCCCTTCTTTGTCTTGTTTCTTGCCTTATATTTTTTGTCTTGCTTATTTGCTGTCTTGTTTTTCTGGATTCTAATGTCGATCCTAATTTGTATCCCTGTTGCACTAACTATTTTGTTGTTGGGGCGGTTTCTCAGAGTGCCCTTTCTATCGGGGTATTGCTTATTCGATATTTGTGATCTACATTACCCTTGTTGTTTATATTCCCAACTGGGACCAGAATGGCTTGTGCTATATTACTCTCTTTTTGTCTTGGTTATCTACTATCTTGTTTTTTCTGGATTCTTCAGTGGATTCTATTTGGGGATCTGTCCTGGAATGCAATCTCTATGCGGTCCTTTCATGTCTTGGCATTGGCTGTCTTGGCTGCTGCTGCTTGGGCTGCCTTTTACTCTTGGTTATCTGTTGTCTTGTTTTTCTAGATTCTCATAGGGATCATATTTGGACCCCCAGTTTTTCTAATCTGGGACCAGTCAGGTTTGTGCTTACTACTTGGAATATAATCTCTATTATTAAGGGGTTGTATTATGAACTGTTTCTGTCTTTTCCTGTCTTGCAGCCTTCATGGTACTATGAACTGCTACTGGCTATTTTGCTGCCTTCCCTTATAATTGTTTCTTGCCAACTATTGATATGGATACTAATAAGGGGCTTGTACCAATCTGCATTTGGGCTCATTTTTTGGACTTTACATCTACCCCTAAGCTGTACTTCTGGCCTGACAGATTCATTTATATATCTTATAACTGGGATGGTGTCATTTAAAGACTCATTGACTTGCTTAGCGATTTGTGAGCTACTTCTTCCTTGCTTTCTATGGATGGTTTCTATGCTGACCTATTTCATATACATAAATACAATTATGTTTAGGTTTGCAGGTAATAAAGCTCACAAGATTATCAACAATTGGGTGCTACCTTCTCACAGGTTTGTTGTCTATGATGGCTGTGATGATCTCACTCCTTTTTGGTTCGGTAGTAGCTCATGTGATGCAACCCTTCTGCTGAAGTTTGGATGCTCATTCTTGCATCTGCCCCATCATGGTGTGATTGAGCCTGAGCCTTCTCTATCACATTTCCTTATTAACATACTCATATTATATTGTTTCCTTCTATCCTTTTGTCTATATTACCTTAACTGTTCTAATCTCTCTCTCATTATAACTTTGCAGGTGTTTCTCTTTTTTTATTTTGCAGGTTTGCTCCATACTATCAGCCATTCACACATCCTCCAGAGCAATGGCTTTAATCTTACTTTAGCTTATTATGTTAAGCATCTTGTATCTTTTGATTGCTTTAATGCTTTCTTTTTCTTTTGGATGTACTTAGATAGGGGATTTACTCCTTAGGCTGATTGTAGCTCTTTGAGCATTAGTTCCGGAGTTTATCCCCTTTAAGGACCTTTTAACCCTCTTTTTGTGGCAATAAAATACCCCTACATGGGGTTTCCCTAAATAAAAATAATAAATAAAAAAAAAACCCCTAAACCCTAAACCCCCCTACAACCCTAAACCATAAACAACCCTAAACCCTCAAACCTTAAACCCTAAACCCAAACCCTAAACCCTAAACTTTATACCCTAAGTCCTAAAAACCCTAAACCCTAAAGCCTAAACACTTAAACCTAAACACTAAACCCTAACCCCAAACCCTAAACCCTAAAAGCATTAATCCTAAAACCTTATACCTTAAACATAAACATTAAACTTAAACTTAAACCTTAAACCTTAAACTTAAACTTAAACCTTAAACCACCGTTCGATCATGGATGGAAGGAAAAAAATCCTAAAAGCTTAACCCCTAAACCCTAATAATAAAAAATAAACTTGAATAATAATAAAATAAAGTAAAATAATTAAAAAATAAACTAAATAAACCCTAAACCCTAAACATTGAATCCTAAACACTTAATCTTAAACCCTGAACTCTAAAAGTAACCCTAAACCCTAAACCCTAAATCCTAAATCCTAAACCCTAAACCTAAATCTAAACCCTAAATCCTAAACTAAATACCTAAACCATACTATAACCTGACCCTAACCTAAATCCTAAACCAAAATCTCTAAACCTCAAACTCTAAATCTAAATCCTAAAAACCCCAAATCTGACCCTGCCTAAATCCTAACCCTACAATCCTAACCAAACCACACTTAAAGCTCTAAACCTAAACTCTAAATCTTAACTCTAAACCTAAACCTAAAATGAAATAAATAAAATAAATAAAATAAAAAATAAAAATTAAATTAAAAAATAAAATAATAAATGAAATAAAACTAAAAAAACTTAACCTAAACCTAAAAGAAAATAAATAAAACTAAATTGAAATAAAATAAACCTAAACTAAACTAAAAAAAAATCAAAATAAAATAAAAACTAAACCTAAAATAAAAATAAAATATACATAAAATAAAACAAAATAAAATTAAAACCTAAACCTAAAAATAAATAAAAAATAAAACCTAAAGTAAAAAAAGAAATAAACCAAAACCTACATTAAAATAAACTATACTAAAATAACTAAAACCTAAACCTAAACCTAAAATATAAAATAAAAGTAAAACTAAACTAAAAAGTAAACCTAAAACTAAATAATAAACTAAAGTAAAACCTAAACTAAATAAATAAACCTAAATAAGAGTAGCTAAATAAAATTAAAAAATAAACCATAAAATACAAACTAAAATAAACTAAAATAAATATAAAATAAAATAAAATAAATATACCTAAACTTACCTGTTGCTTAATTTGAAAAAACAAATAAAAAACCACCCTAAACCCTAAATCTTAAACCCTACCCACCCAACTAACTGACCCTAAACCCTAAACTCTGACCCTATCCTGACCTACCCTAAACCTAAAACCCTAGGCCCCAAACCCAAAACTAACCCTAAATCAAAACCATAAAACCCCAAGAACCTAAACCATAAAACTAAACCCTAAACCAAGAACCTAAAAAAAAACCAAACTAAATAAAACCTATAAAAATAAAATAAAATAAAAAATAAAATAAAAATAAGAACCTAAACTAAAACCTAAACCTAAACCCAAAAACAAAATAAAATAAACTAATTGAAATAAACTAAAATAAAATATATAAAAACTTAAACAAAACTAAAAAAATAAAAGAAACACAAGAATAAGAAAGCTAAATAAAATGAAAACCAAACGTAAAATAAAATTAAAATAAACCTAAAATAAAATAAAATAAAAACTTAAACTAAAAAAATAAACCTTAAAATAAAACCTAAAAGTTATGGAATTGTGTCTTTACATTAGAGACTGTTCTAGTTATTTAAGATTTTAATTTTATCATCGTTCATTTTTATCTATGGTTGTTTATGGTAGAAAACTTGGTGTGTTACTTGGTTGATGAAATCAAAGATGAAATGTTGAATTTGTTTGTTGTTAAAAACTATAAACCTAAACCCTAAACCTAAACTAACTGGCAGTGACCCTAAACCTAAATGTTAAAATCCAAAACCTAATCCTACCACACCCTAAACCTAAACCCTCCCACCCTAAACCTCTACTTAAACCCCAGGCTCAGGCTCTACACCATGGCATAAATCCAGGCTTAAACCCTGATCCCCAAACAACCCAAAAACTCTGATCTGAAGGCATGCACAACCTGACCTGGGCCCTGGCCTGCACTAACCCACCTAAACCTACCCAGAGCCTTAAATCACCCTAAACTTCCCTAGGCCCTGGGCCTTAGGCCACACCCAAAACCTGAAATCCTGGGCCCTAGGCCTGAGCCCTAAATCATGGCCCTGAGCCTCCCAATCATAAACCCTACCACAAACCACAAAATAAATAAGATAAAATAAATAATAAAGATAAACTTAAACTAACTAACTTGAAATATGGAAACTAATAAGATGGACTAGATAAGATAAATAAACTCAGACTAGGTTAAATAAATCCTAAGAAAAACCTATAAGATAAAAACTAAAATAAAAATAATACCTAAATGACCTAAGATAATAAATATAAATAAAAAAGGACCAGGCTTTAGAAGGCCTGACCCTGAGCCCTGGATCCTGAGCCAGGCCCTGCTCTGCCCTGCTAGGCCTGACCTGGGCCAACCTTTGACCACACCTACCCTGATCACAAAGGCCAGGCTGAGCCATATCCACTGACCCTGGATCTCTGATTCAGGCCTAGGCCCTAGGCCCTAGGCCCTGGGACCACAGGCCCTGACCTGAGCTGGCCAAACCCTAGGCCAAAAGAGCCACTCTGAGTTCTCCCTGGGCCACTGAGCCCCAGATGGTGAGCCACTGAAACACTGACCAGCAGATCTGAGCTAAACCCCAAAGGCCACTGACCTGACTGAGGCCCACCCAAAACCATGGACCCTGACACTGGGCCCTGGGCCTTCCAAACTCTACCAAAAAATATAGATCTGACTGAGCCCACCCTAAAATAATAAATAAAAATAGTAATAACATTAAAGATATTAAAAATACTAAAATGACTCAAACCTGTTTTGCTTAATTTTTTAAAAAAACCACAGGCCCTAAATCTTAAATCTTTAAACCCACCCTGAGCCATAAACCCTACCCAAACCTAAACCTAATCAAAACTTGACCCACCAAAACCTCTAACCTACAAAATAAATTCTAAAGATAAAATAAATAAAACCACTAAATAAAATAAAACCTAAACTAAATAAAATAAAATAAAAAATATATAAAACACTAAACTAAACTAATGATTATAAATAATAAAAAATGGACTAAAATAAAATAAATAAAACTACTAAATTAAAAAAATAAAATAATCCTGAATAGAAAATAAATAAAAAATGTAAAATAAAATATGCTAACAAAATAAAATAAACCTATAAACTAAAAATTAAGGCCAGAAACTGGGCCATAAATCCTAACTGGGCTAAGGCCTACCCTATCTACAACTGAGCCATACTGATCCCACCCAAAAACCTTGGCCCCAGCCCTACTGAGCTGAAGATCCTACTAAAGCCAGAGATGACCTTGACCCTAGACCCTGGGCCCTGGGCCCTAAACTACTGGGCCCTGGGCTATGACCACAACCCTGGGCCTGAGCTCACTGACTCCACTGAGCCACTAACTGAGCCATACCCTAGGCATTCCCTGGGCAGATGCTGCTTAAACATAAAGGCCTAGGCCTAAACTTGGTCTGGATCAGGACCCTACCTAACTACCATAATAAAAATAAACTTAATTAAAATAAATAAAATATTGAAATAAACTAAATAAATACCCAAACATTGATCCTAGGCCCTAGGCCCTAAACTCTAAAAGTGACCCTAAACCCTAAATGACCAAAGGCATTAGGCACTCTAATCATCAGGCTCATGAGCCTCTAAATCACCATCCATAGCCTTGGTATCCAAAAATCCTAAAGGCCAAACCCTAAACCCTACCTAAACCCTAACCACATCTAAATCATGGCCCACCAAAACCTTACCACAATAATACCACAAGCATACCCTAAAATAAACTAAACCTAAATAAATCATCCTAAAATTAAAACCTAAACCTAAATAAAATAAAATAAAATATAAAATAAAACCTCTAAACTACCTAAACTAAAAATTTGTGTGAGTAATTAATAAATAAAATCATTAATAATATAAACTAAATTAAAAATAAAATAAGAATAAAACCTAAATAAAATAAACTAACGTTAAATAAAATAAAATAAACCTAAATACCTTAAATAAAATAAAATAAAATGAATAAAACCCAACCTTAACTTAGATCCTAAACCCTAAGAGGCTCACTAAGTAAATGCTACTACCTGACCCTTAAACCTTAAATCATCAGGCTGACCCTGACCCTAACCTAAAAAAACCACTGACCTTGTCTAAATTCTACCCTGACCCTAAATCTAAATTTAACCTGAGCCCTTACCTGACATGAGCCATAAACCTACATGATGACCTGAAAACTGACCTATAAACTCTATTCTAGGCCAGATCCTGATCCTAGTAAACTGAGCCACTGACCCTGAGATCTTAGGCCCTAGGCCGCCAGAGCCACAGGCCAAACCCTGGGCCCTAACCATGAGCAGACTGGGCCTTGGCTCTTGGCCTAATAAGCATGACCTAAACCCACTGAGCCACTAAAATGTAAATATGAAAATATATATAAAAATAATAATTAAAAATTAAAAATAAACTATAGATCAGGCTGGTTTGCAGACTAAACTACCTACCTATCCTCCCTGATCCAACACTAAACCTAAATTGGACCCTACCCTAAAACCTGACCCTAAACCCTAACTAAAAATCCCAACCACCCTAACTCAAGCAAACCTAAACCAAAGCTATAAATAAATTCTAAAATAAAATAAAAAAACCTAAATAAAATAAAAATAAAACCTATTACCTTAAACTGAAATATATAAAATAAACTAAAATAAACTAATAAATATAAACGACTAAATTAAAATTAAAATAATCCTAAGAATGAACACATAAAATAAATGGATGTAAATGTGGATATAAATAAAATAAACCTAAATAAATCCTGGGCCAAACCAACCAGACCTGAGCCAAATCCTAACTCTAGGCCACTGATCCAGACCTAGGCCTTGAACTGACACTAGGCCCTACCACTCCTACTTTGATCTTAGACCTGGGCCTCTGACTGGGCTTTATCTACTGACCCTAGGCCTTGAAGCCATGAGCTACCACTCAAACCTTAAAAACCCCAGGCTACTCAGGCCTAAATCCACCACACTGACATACCTTAGGCCACAGCACTAAACCCTGACCAACTAAAGACTACAAACCTATGAAAAAATTTAAAACTAAGCAAACTAGGCTTTAAACAGCTTTTAAAACCATCGATGGTGGATCGGGAAAAAACCACAAACTTTACTATACAATAATAAAAAATAAATAAAATAATAAAATAATAAAAAAATAAATTAAAACCAGTCCTCCTAATCACTAACTCAAAGTGACCCAAATTCTAGATCTGAAAACCCTAAACCTGGGCTAACCCACTATATAAACTTTGAGCCCTTAGATATAAACCTGATTCTAACCACAAGAACTGAGCTTACCTAATTTTATCTATATCTAAACCTCAAATACCCTAGCCACTTAAACCCACTAGGCCCTAAAATCCTAACTGACTGAGCCCTAAACCTACACTGACACCCTAAATCTTAACCTAAACAAAAGATCATAAATAAACTGATATGAAAGACCCAAAATGAAATAAATAAAAATATAAAATAAAATAAATAAATAAATAAACTTAAACAAAAATAAAATAAAATTATAAAATGAAATAAAACTAAAACCTTAGTTTTAACTTAAACCTAAAAAGAAAATAAAATAAAAAATAAAAACCTAAATTAAAATAAAATAAAATAAAAACTTAAATTAAATTAAAAAATAAAAAATTGAAATAAAATAAAAAAAAACAAAAAACCCCACATCTAAACTAAATAAATAAAACATAAACCTACATAAAATAAAAAAATAAAATTAAAAAAAATTTAAACCAAAACCTAAACTTAAACAAAAAAATAAAATAAAATATAAAAAATACAAAAACTATAAAATAAAATAAATAGAATAAAAACCAAAACCAAAATAAAAAATAAATGTAAAATAAAAATAAAATAAACTTAAAATAAAATAAAAACAAAATATAAAATATAAACTTTAAGCACTAAACCTTAAACCTTAAAACCTAAACCCTAAATCCTAAACTAAAACCAAAAACCTAAAGATTTATAAAACCTAAACTAAAGAACCTAAACCTAAAGGTAATCTAAACAAATCTCACCTTCATGAGGCCTAAACCCCTAGACTAATTATCACAGCCCTGATAAACTAAAAACCCAAGCATGAGCCATAAACTAAACTAACTGGCTAAACACAGGCAAACTAAATAGTAAATTTAAATGATTTAAAAAATAATAAACCCTAAATAAACTAAACCCAAATAAAACCCCAAACTAAAATAAATAAACCCTAATCATAAAAAAATAAATAGAAATTAAAATAAACTAAATAAACTTAGAATGGTTTTAATTTAAAAAAAACTCTAAACCCTAAACTAAATCCTAAACCTATATAACTGACCTAAACCCACAAAGAGCCCTACCCTGGCCTAAACTAAATCCTAGGCCCAAACTGGCCTTCCCTGGATAAAATCCTCCCAAGATCAAAAACCTAAAACCTAAGCTTAATCTAAAAAAAATAATAAAATAAATAAAATAAACCTAAATAATATAAAATAAAAAATAAAACCTACTAACTGAGCCTAACAAAATGATGTAAAAGTAATAAAATAAACTAAAATAAAATAAATAACCCACTAATTAAAATAAAATAATCTTGGAATAGAACTAAATAAAATAAATGAAATGTAATAAAATAAAATAAACTTAATAATAAAATAAACCTAAATAATGACCCAAAACCTGAAACCTGAAATCTAAAACCCTAAACTAAACTAACCACTACACTGACTAAACCTGAGCCCTAAACCCTAAGGCTGATCACAAAACCCTACCCACAAATGGTTGGCCTGATAAAGGCTCTAGGCCACTGAGCTGAGCTTTAAACCACAGGCACTCCCTAACTGACCTGACCATATAACCCTAAACTGACCCTACCACAACTTTTCCTACAAACCCTGAGCTCACAGGCTGAGCACTTAAATACTGAGCCTCTAACCCTAACAAAGCTAAGCGTTAACTAAGATCTTGTGCTTTACAGGCTATCTTAGGCTTAGGCCTTAAACCAAAAGGCTTAGGCATGAACCAAACCATAAGGATCATAAACCCAAAACCAACACTAAATATTAAAATGACTTGATAAATAAAAAATAAATATTAAAATAATTAAAATAGGCTGATCCTGAGCTATCACTCCCTAAAACCCTAAACTCTAAGTGACCCTACACTACCCCAGACTAAACACTAGGCCTGGGCCTTAACCTAATTAAGGACAACTGAAATGATCCCAGGCATACTGACCCTAAACCCTAAGAACCAGAAATCATAACCCTATTCTAAACCCTAAATAATCCTAAACCTCAGGCTAAATCTTGGACCCTTGGCTGACAAACCCCCAGGCCCACAAACACTAGATCACAACCACAAACCACAAAATCCTGACCTTAAAGCTGACACTTAAACCCTAAACCTAAACCCTACACCTGTAATCATAAACCCTAGCCTAAACTAAACCTAAACCCTAAACTACCATAAACCCTAAAATGAAATAAATATAAATAAATAAAATAAATAAAATATGAAAATAAAATAAAATCATAAATGAAATAAAACTAAAATGTTAAGCACCAACCTAAATGAAATAAAATAAAAACAAAATAAAAAATAAAATAAAATAAAAACCTAAAATAAACTATAAAAATAAAAAATTAAAATAAAATAAAAACTAAAAACCTAAAAACCTTAAGCTAAACTAAATAAAAAAAAACATAAACATAAAATTAAAAAAAATGTAAACCAAAACCTAAACTTAAATAAAAACTTATGGTAGATCCTGCTACACAAGAGGCTGGGGTGGTTTTGATGGGAACTGGAGAAACCGAATAATGGTCCACCCGATCTACTGCTTATGGAACTATGTCATTACAGTAGAGATGGTTCTAGTTATCTAGGGTTTTTGATTTGCACTATGTGTGCTCCTATTTTATCTATGTTGTCATTTGTGTCTTAGATAAGTTAGTGTGCTACATGGTTGATTAAATCAAAAAGAAAAAATATTGAATCTAAATTTGTTCTTTGTTAAAAAAAACCAAAAAACACTAAACCCTAAACAAAAACTTGAACCCTAAACCTAAAACCTAAAACCTAAACCTTAAACCATAAAAATCCTAAACCCTAAACCCTAAAACACTAGACCCTATACCCTAAACCCTAAACCCTAAACCCTAAACCTTAAACCTTAAACACCAAACCCTAAACCCCAAACTCTAAAAAACCATAAACTACTATAAACCTAAACAAAAGCCCAAAAAGCTAAAAACTAAACTAAATAAAACCTAAAAATAAATAAATAAAACTAAAAAAATGAAATTAACTAAAATTAAAACCTAAACTTAAACCTAAACCTAAACTTAATCCAAAGAATAAAATAAAATAAAATTAAAACTAAACTAAACTGAAATAAATAAAAATGTAAACTAAATTAAAAAAATTAAAAACCTAAATAAAATAAAAACTAAACAAAAAATAAAAATAAAATAAACCTAAAATAAAACTAAATAAAACTTAAACCTAAAGATAAACCCTAAACCCTAAAATAAAAACCTAAACCTAAAATAAAATAAAATAAACCTAAATCTAAACTAAAATAAAACTAAAATAAATAAACCTAAATTTACCTAAAACTAAAATAAACTAAATAAATAAATAAACTAAAATATATTAAAAATTAAAGTATAAACCTAAAATAAACCTAAATTAAAACTTAAACCTAAACCTAAAATAAAATAAAACCTAAACTACATAAAATAGAAAATAAAACCTACATAAAATAAAAATTAACCTAAACCTAAAAAAACTAAAAAAAATAAAACTAAATAAATACCAAAATCAATAAACAAAACTAAATTAAATTAAAAATACTTAAATATATATAAAAAATAAAATAAACTAAAATAAACAAAATAAACTAAATAAACCTAAACTCTTGGTTTACTTCATTTTAAAATAAAAAAAATAAACTCTAACTCTAAAACCCTAAATCCTAACTATCCTAAACCCTAAACCCTAAACTCACCAACCCTAATCCTTAAACCACTAAATGAAAAAACCACACCCTAAACCTTAAACCTAAACTGAAGCTAAACTGCCCAAACCTAAACCCTAAGAAACCTAAAATCCAAAATTAAATAAAACCTTGAAAATAAAATAAATAAAATTCTAAACTTGGTAAATGAAAAATAAAATAGATAAACCCAAACTAATGAAACCTAAACTAAACCTAAAAATAAAAAAAGAAATAAATAAACTAAAATAAATGAATAGAACCTTAACTAACCTAAAAACTAAACCTAAAATTAAAATCCAAAATAGAATATAAACTAAGTAAAATAAATATAAACCTAAAAATAAAATAAAATAAAACCAAACCTAAAAAAAATGTAATAAATATAACCTAAAATATATAAAAATAAAACCTAAAATAAACTAAAAACCTAAACTAAAGTAAATAAACTAAGCAAACCTAAACTAAAATAAATAAATCTGAAACCTAAAAAAACTAAACTAAACCTATACCAAACTAATAAAATAAAATAAACTAAAATAACTAAAAATAAACCTAAGCCTGAGCTAAACAATAAAACATAAATCGTAAACCTAAAAAATTAAATAAAAACCTCAACCTAGACCGAAAAATAAAAAATAAAACTAAATCCTAAATTATAAAATAAAAAAACTAAACTAAAAAATTAACCTAAACCAAAACCGAAACCTAAAACTAAAAAATAAAATAAAATAAAAAACATAAACAAAAATAAATAAACCTATAATAAATAAACTAAACTAAATAAAATAAAATAAATAAATAAATAAATAATAAACTAAATCTAAACCTACCTTTGTTTTTAAATAACATAAAATAAATAATAAAATCCTAACCCTCCTCAAACCCTAAACTTACCCCTGGGCCCTAAAACCACACCCTCCAACCCCCTAAACCTACCCAAAACCTGCCCTCTATAAACCTGCGTCCTGGCCCAAACCCTACCCTGGGCCTAAACCTACCCTATGGTATAATAAACCTAAACCTAAACTAAATAAACCTAAATGAATAATAAAATATACTTTAAATAAAATAAAATAAAAACAAAAACAAACTAAAATAAAATAAATAAAACCTAAACTAAACTAATAAATAAATAAACCTAAAAAAAAAAATAAAGAATTAAACATGAAGAAAATATAATCTTAAAATAAAACCTAAAACCTAAACATAAAAAATTAAAATAAAACCTAAACAGACCAAAAATAAAAAGAAATAAAACCTAATAAAATAAAATAAAATAAATCTAAACTAAAAAGTAAACATAAACCAAAACCTAAACCTAAAATAAAATAGATAGATAACCCTATAAACAAATAAACCTAAAATAAATAAGCTAAACTAAATAAAAAAAATAAACCAAAATAAAAAGAAAAAATAAAATAAACCAAATAAATAAAAAATAAACTAAATAAACTAAAACCTACATGTATACTTAATTTAAAAAAAATCTTATACCCTAAACCATAAAAAACCTAAATAAATAAAACCTAAAATAAGATAAATAAATAAACAAACCTAAATAAAAAATAAAATGAAACTTAAACTAGTAAAATATGAACTAAGGTTAAAAAACTAAAAAAAAACTAATTAAAACCTAAACCTAAAATAAACCAATAAATAAAACCTAAACCCTAAAATAAAATAAAAAAATATAAAATAAAAAAATAAATAAAACAAAAATAAAATAAACCTCAACCAACATATAAAATATAAACCTACCTAAACTAAATAAAAGAAAATAAACTAAAAATAAAACCTAAACCTAAATCCACAAAATAAAACCTAAAATTAAAAAAATAAAACCTAAAATCTAAACCTAAAATAAAATAAAACCTAAACCTAAAAATAAACTAAATATAAAACCTAAATTAAAATAAACTATAAAACTAAATAAAAATAAGAATAAACCTAAAATATAAACTAAAATAAATAATAAAATAAAACTAAATAAACCTACTGGTTTGTAATTTAAATAAATAAAATATTAAAATAAATAAAAACCCTAACTCTAAACCCCAAACTAAAAAAAAATCCTAAAACCTAAACCAACTACCTAAAACTAAAAAAATAAAATAAAAACCTAAACCTAAACTTAAAAATAAAAGAAATAAAAATTAACCATAAAAATAAAATAAAATTAAAACTAAACTAAAATATAAACATAAACATAAACCTAAACCTAAAAAAAAAATAAAATAAATTAAAACCTAGATAAATAAATAAACCTAAAATAAATAAAATAAACTAAATAAATAAATAAACTAAACTAAATATAAAATAAACTAAATAAAAAATACAAAATAAAATACTATGATAAAAATACTAAAAAAAAACTAAACCCTAAAAAATCTCACCTAACTAACCCTACCCTATAAATAAATAACCCTACCCTAAACCCTACTTTTCCTAAACTAAATAATTAACAATAAAATAAATAAAAAATAAACTTAAAATAAAATGGATAAACTTAAACTAAAATGCTTGAACCTGACCTAAACCTAAACTAAATAAAGCCTAAACCTAAAATAAACCTAAAAACAAATAAAAATTTAAACCAAACCCTAAACTAAAAAACCTAAACCTATAATAAAATAAAATAAACCTAAACTAAACTAAAATAAAATACCTAAACCTAAACTAAATAAAATAAAATAAACTAAAATAAACCTAAACAATAAAAGAAAACCAAAATAAACCTAAATAAAACCTAAACCTAAACCTAAAGAAATAAAATAAAACTCAAACCTAAACCAAAATAAAATAAAACACTTAAATAAAATAAATCAAATTAAATTAAAATAAACTAACTAAACCTTAAAATAAACTAAAATGAATAAAAAATGAACTAAATAAATAAACTAAATGATAAATAAAATAAATAAAAATAGATAAAGTAAACTAAAATAAAATTTATCTATAAACCTACCTTTAATTTAAAATATAAAAGATAAAATAAAATAACCATAACCTAAAACCTAAACTACACTACCACAACCCTAAACCCTACCATACCCTGTTAAACCCTAAAATCCAAACTCTACCCTAAACCCTTAAATTCTAAAACCCTAAACCTAAACCTATAACCCTAGGCCCTAAACCTAATCCTAAAAACTTTAAACCTAAATAAAACTAATTTCTAAAAGCATAAAACCTAAAACCCTAAACCCCTAAACCCTAAACTCTAAATGCTAAAACTTAACCCGAAACCATAAACCTTAAACCCTAATCCCTAAATCGTAAAACCTAAAACCTACTACCCTAAACCTTGATGGCATGAACATCACCATCAACCAAGCTCGATAAATCTGGTGGTGGGCTGAGGTGTATCATAGTGGTGGTTGGGGATCTAGAGATGCTGGTGGATATGGAGGTGGGAGGAACAACGAAGGTTACATCCGTGGTGGTGGCAAAGGATATATCGGGGATATGATGGAGAATCCCGCTACTCAAGAGGCCGGGGTGGTTCTGATGGGAACTAGAGAAATTGATGAATGACCAAATTGAACTATGTCTTTGCAAAAGATCTCAGTTATCTATGGTTTTTGATTTGCTCTGTGTCTGCTTATTTTTTATCTATGTCATCGCTTATTTCTTAGAAAACATGGTGTGTTACTTGGTTGATGAAATCAAAAAGAAGAAATGTTGAATCTAAATTTGTTCTCTATTAAAAGAAAAAACCAAAAACCTTGAACCCTAAACCTAAAAACTAAATCTTACACCCTAAACCCTAAATCCTAAACCTTAAATCCTAAACCTTAAAACCTACCCCCTAAAACTAAAACCCTAAACCCTAAACCCTAAAACCCAAACCCTAACTCTTAACCCCTAAACCATAAAAAGCTATAAACCTAAATCTAAACTAAATAAAACCTAAAAAATAAAATAAATAGAAAACATAAAGTAAAATACAATAATAAAATAAAACTAAATAAAAATCTAAACCTAAACTTGAACCTAAAAAAATAAAATAAAAAATAAAAGCTAAACTAAAATAAAATGATTAAAAACAAATTCTAAACAAACAAATAAATAAACCTAAAAATAAAAAAATTAATTAAAATATAAACTAAATGTATAATAAAAATAAAATAACATAAAATAAAATAAAACTAAATATAAACCTAAATAAAAAAAATAAAAAAATAAAATAAAATAAATAAATAAAATAAAACCTAAGCCATAAACATAAAAAAATATAAACCTAAATAAATAAAGTAAAATAAACCTAAACCTAAACTAAAATAATTAAAATGTAAACCTGAACCCAAAATAAACTAAAAGTAAACCCTAAACTAAATAAAATAAAATAAACTAAAAATAAACTAAAACCTAAACCAGAAAGGAAAACCTAAAAATAAACCTAAAATAAAAACCTAAAGCCTAAACCTAAAAAAATAAAAAAAAAACTTAATCCAAAATCTAAAATGTAAAAATAAAACCTAAACCTAAAAAATAAACTAAAATAAGAAACCTAAACTAAAATAAATAAACCTAAAATAAATAAACTAAACTTAATTAAAATAAAAAATAAACCTAAATAAAAATAAAAGAAAATAAACTAAAATAAATACCTAAACCCTTAGTAACCTGGTTTAATTTAAAAAAAACCTAAACCCAAATCCTAAACCCAGCCTACAACCTATAAACCCTAAACCATAAACCTTAAATTAAACAGACCATAGCTAAACTGGGCCAACCCTGACCCAATCTGGGCCCTAAAGGCCTCCTACCAGGCCCTCACTGAACTTCCTCATAAACCCACTCTGAGCCAAACCAAACTGACCTGGGCCTGGACCCTAACTTCCCACAACTGAGGCACTGGGCTAAGGCCACAACCTCTGACCTAAACCTGGGCTAAGATCCTAGGCCCTGAGCCTTAGGCCCTGGGCCACTCTGCACTAACCTGGCCTAAACAAATACTGGGCTAAATAAACTTAAAATAAATAAATACATATAAAATCAAATCAAACTGAACTTACCTAAAATTAAATTAAATAAAATAAAAACTAAAATAAAAATAAAATCCTAACTAATAAAATATACCTTTGATAAAAATCTATAAAATAAAATAAAATAAACCTAAAATAATAAAATAAATAAAACCTAAACCTAAAATAAACTAAAAATAAAATCTAAAATAAATTAAAAACCTAAAACTAAACTAAGAAAACCTAAAAATAAAAAATAAACAAAATAAAATAAACCTAAACCTAAACTAAAATAAATAAAACTTAAATCTAAACCTAAAACTAAACATAAAAATAAAAAATATATAATTAAACTTAAAAAATAAAATAAAAATAAAACTAAACTAAAAAATAAACCTAAACCTAAAAGATAAAGTAAAATGTGAAACCTAACCAAAATTAATAAACTAAACTAAATAATAATAAAAATAAACTCAAATAAATAAAAATAAAACTAAATAAACTAAATAAACTGGCTACTTGGTTTGCTTAATTAAAAGAAACTCTAAACCTTAATTCCAACCATAAATCCTAAACCTACAACTAAACCACTACTAGACCCTAAATCAAACCAGACCCTAAACCCTAAACTCTAAACCCTAAACTCTAAAATCTAAACCCTAAACCCTAAACCATAAAACCTACCACCCCAAACCCAAACCCAAAGCTTAAACCCTAAACCTAGCCAAACCCTAAACCTTAAAAAACCCTAAAACCTAAGAATGGGAAAAACTTGATGATAAGAGCATCACCATCAACCGGCCTTGTTTAGACGGAAGTGGAGGTAAAGGTGGCGGCAGGTTATCGTATTGGTGGTGGGGGATCTAGAAGTGCTGGTGGGTATGGAGGTGGTGATAAGAGCAGTGGTGGTTATGGAGGGGGGAGGAGCAATGTGGGTTACATCTGTGGTGGTGGCGGAGGGAGACATCAGAGATATGTTGGTAAATCCCACTACTCAAGAGGTAGATGGTTTTGATCTGAGAAACATCAATTTGATCTCACGCTATGGAACTTTTCCATAATAGTAGAGACAGTTCTACATATCTAGGGTTTTTGATTTTCTTTATGGGTGCTTGCTTTTGATCTATGTCATCGCTTGTGTCTTATAAAACTTAGTCTGCTACTTGGTTGATGAAATCAAAAAGAAGAAATGTTGAATGAGAATTCATTCTCTATTATAAAAAACCTTAAACCCTAAATCCTAAACTAAAACTTAAAACCAAAAACCTAAAACCTAAACCCTGAACCCTCAATCTTAAACCATAAACCCTAAACCCTAAACCCTAAACCCTAAACCTAAACCCCTACACTAAAACTAAACCCTAAACCTAAACCCAAACTCAAAACCCTAAACCCTAAAACCCTAAACCCAACCCTAACCCAAACCTACTACCACCCTAAACCCTAAACTAACCAAACTATCCCTAAACCCTCACTAAACCTAAACCCTAAACCTTGAATAAAGATGTCATTAGGAGAGTAGTCTAAAGAATGACCTAATCTTAACATAGTTATGGTAACTAAAGAAAATGTCGCAAGAGACTTTCCTATACTATTAGAGATTTGAATACCTTAAACCCTAACCTAGATCATATTATAATACCATATATTATAGTATAATGTAACATCATATATTTGAGCATGTAGTGATGGATTTTGATTTTATAAGATGTTTTGAAATGTTTAAGTATATTATATTGGTCTATATATATAAATAAAAAAATATTGATTTAATAAATTAGATGATGAAATTTGTTAAATTTGAAGTGGGAATTAGGTTGCAGTACCAAAGGTGTGCTGCGCCACTTGTAGTCTAAAAGTAAGATTTTATGTTCAAAATAAATATTATATGTTGTAGCAGCATATATTGCATCATATATCATAATATATTGTTCTACATTTTAAATTTTTTTGTATTTTACAATCATGCGTCAAACTACACTAGCATTATTTATAAAAATGTTGATTTAGACTTTAAAATGGTGGAATTTGGCCAAATTCATAATAGGTAGAGCATGACATCATAATATATTATTTTAATTTAAAATATGTAACTAATACGACTAAAATATATAGTTTCTTATTATTTAGACTAATTTTATGACTTTTTATCTTAACCAATCCCTTGTGATGTGATATGCAATATAATATAATATTATATGTTATAATGTATTATAATATAGGATTCCATAACATAGTGTAGCATCATGCATTATAGCATACTATTGTGTATTACTACTTGTTTAGCATATTTTAGTTTGTTATAGTATGATGTAGTAGAGTTTGTACTATAATTCATAAAATACTTGATTTATAGGCTGAGATGATGGGATTTGGCCAAATTTAAGGTAAGCTTTAGGGAATATCATTGGGGTGTGCTATGGGTGTCATTTAATCAAAAGAATGGAATTTTGCATTAAATAAATGTTCATTTTCAACAAATTTTATAATTTTTTTGCTTAAAGTGATTCATTTTAAGGTGTAATGTAAGATAATATATTATATGAAAGCATATTAAAATATAATGTACATACAATATAACTTCACATATATATGAATGTGGTGTGTGTTACTAAATGTTATTGTACATTTTAGTATGTTTTACTTTGTTATAATACATTGGGTCAAAACTCACAAAAATGTTAATTTGAAGGTTGAGATGGAAGAATTTGGCCAAATTCACACACACACCAAGCAACACCAAAATTATGCTATTTTTATACCATTTCTAATAGAAAATACAATTTTACATCCAAAATGAACATTATTCATATTTTGAGAAAATTTTGTTATTTGTTCCTTTTAAGTGATTCTAATGAGGTGTAATGTTAGACAATATATTATATTATAGCAAATTATAATATAACATCATATATTATAATATAATATAGTGTGTTAATTCACACTATAATATGTTTAGCATGATATTGTATAGTTAGTTTGAGCTTGCACCATCACAAATCATAAAATGTTGATTACAATGTTAAGATGATGTAATTTTAATGAATACATTGTTAGGCTTTTGGTTGAAGTATAAAGGTGTGCATAAGAGGAAAAATTAGATTTGATGAGAATTCCATGTCAAGGACATGGAGGGAGATCCGTTAGGGGATCACACGTGCATTAGACATGACATGTGAGGGGTCTATCTCGAGGGCATAGAAAAAAAAACCTGTTGGGGATAAGGTTTGAATTTGATTTGATTATATAATTTATGGAAGAAATATTTGCTATGGATAAGATTCTATAATCTACCAGGGATTAAGATCGAATTGACTTTAATTTATTTTTTAATTGATTTGGAGGCATATCTGCTAGAGATATGGGCTCGAGTTCAGATGGGTATATGAACCTTCCACTAGAAGAAGTTTGGGCTATCCTTGGGATTGGGATTTGAGTTTGATTTCATAGATTTGTTTGGGGATGTATCCACTAGGGATAAGAGTTTGGTTGGATTTCATTGATTTAGACTCTATTAGGGGGTTGGTTTAGTTTAGCTCCACTAGGAGGTTGGTTTTGAATTTGATTTGTTTGCTTGACTTGTTTATATATGATTTTGGGGCTCCACTAGGAGAAGGGTGTGATTTAACTCCAGGGAAAAAAATTTGGGTTTAATTTAATGAGTTAATGTATGGACCATGTGGTGTGATGGACCCCGAGAAGGGCTATATCAACCTTGACCTACCTCAGTTTACAAATCCAAAGATAGTCTACTTGCGTGGGGTAGAGCTATCCAACTTAAGGGGTTTTCCTTTGTGCAACAACTATGCTAGGAAGAAGGCATAACTTACATCTTCTAAGTGAGGAACAACTAGGGTGACTGTAAAATCGACGACCTGGGGTGACTATTGAGTGAATGTGTGGGGACTTATGTCAACTCAAAGTAGTCAGGATTAATTTTATCTTAATTTCTTGTGATTTGATATGGTTTTTTTGGTTTAGTTTGATTTTGAATTGAGGGAATATCTACTAGGGATGTGAGCTTGATCAAATTTGATAGATTTAATTTATGGACCATGTCGGTGTGTGATGGACCAATTGAGAAGGGATATATTGCACTTATCTATCTTGATTTACAAATCCAAAGGATAGTCTCTGGGGTAGAGCTAGCCAACCTAAGGGGTTGCCTTTTAGTGTGCAATATGCTAGGAAAAGGAATAAAACTTACATCTTCTAAAAGCGGGGAACAATGGGGTGACTATTGGTAGCACAACAAATCGAACGACTTAGGACTTGAGTGAATGTGGGGACTTATATTAACTCAAGAGTAGTCTGATTCTATAGGGAGTTTTTCTTGACACTACCTAAAGATAGGATGCACGCTTGGGAAAATGTACCACTAGGGGTGTCCTCTAATCACAAGTGAATATATATATTTTGTTTATATGTTTTATGGACCTATTGGTGTGAGGGACCACACGAGAAGGGCTATGTCCTTGACCTATCTCAAATTTACTAGACCAAGGAGAATTTGCATATCCACAGGATGGATTCTCCAACCACTAGGGTGGTTACTAGGAAAGGGAAATTGTCCAATCTAATAGTAACCTAGGTAGTGTCTAAATGGGTCAAAGGATGTGATCCAAATATAGTGCACAGGGAGGTGCTAGGGTTGTTATCCGAGCCACAGAAAAGAAAGCCTATAGGTATGCGGTGGCCAACTCAGAGAAAGTAGTAGACTTACATCTCATGAGTGGTGTATCCTAAGGTGCGAGAACCAACCAACCTAAGGTGTATTAGCATGAGTGGTGTATCCATCATAGAGAACCAACCAACCTAAGGTGCTGTCGATTTGCAACAATCAATCTGGAAAGAAAGCATGAAGGCTTACAACTTTTTAATCAGAACTGATCATCAGGATAGTCTGTCATCCTCAAGACAAATGTTATATGAACTAGAGCGACTACTGGTGGAGGAAGGACTGGACAAACTTGAAGTAAGGAGGGAAGGAGCCAGGGGACTTATCCTAAATCTCAAATATACTTGACCCATTCAGTGCACAAAAGGCTAATCCAAGAAGAAAGTATAGCAGACTCACATCCTCTTAAATGAAGCCAACATGAGGTAGCTTACCAGCCACATTGTAAGGCCTACCAAACTAACAAGGTGTTCATCGGTGTTGGGTGGCAAAATAAGGAAGGAAAGCATAGCAGACTTACATCCTCCAAAGCAAGAAGATCACTGAGGTGAAACACTAGCAGGGTAGCACGTTAGCCTGACCTAGAGCAACTACTAAGTGAGTGTCATTGGGGGCATTATCTCAACCCAAAGTAGCCCAAGATGAAATATATGTGTTTATTTTATATGTTTGTGTGCAGTTTGTATTTGTGTTATGTCGATGGAGGATAGGATACTCGGGTTCCTTACACCTACCTAAACATCATGGTGGATTCATACAAGAATACTTTCAACATGGAAGAGATTGAATTTGAAATGGAATTTTCATTGATGATAATTATTTTTTAAACATGATTTATAATATTTCTTAAGTATAGCCCATTGATTGGAAGCATTGGACGCTCTCCCTTATGATTAATATGCTGATAAGATCCTCCTTGGTAGGCCTTCTTTATGGTGGAAGGGCCTTCCCAAGTGGGTTCGAACTTGCCTCCCATCTTATGACGAGCAACAATCGGTCTCCTTAGAACTAAAATATGCTTTCCTACTTGAAAAGCTATAGAAAGGACCAACTTATTGAGAGCTTGAATCATTTTAGCTTTATACAATTTGAGGTTTTGGCATGCTCGCAGGTGTATCTCCTCTAAACCTTTGAGCTTTCTAATTGTAACTTGGCATTATGCTCTTTTTTGATCTTAGTACCCACATTTATCCTTAGTGATGGGTGTTAGACTTGGTAGAATGGCTTTAGACCCATACACTAAGGAGAAAGGAGTAGAATAAGTTGGAGTTCTATATGTTATGCGATAGGCCCATAATGCTTCAACTAACTGCTCATGTCATTATTGCATTTTGTTGTCGAGTGCTTTCTTCAATATTTGGATGAGAGCTTTGTTGAATGCTTCTACTAAGCTATTTTCTTTCACTTAGGATGGTAGAATATCTCTAATCTATATTTGTATCTACAAGTTGTTGATCTCGTGCTCTTGAATGCAATACCATTATCGGATATAATTCATCGAGGCACTTTGAACCTATATATGATATGGTTCTTAAAAATTAGCACATCTTGATTTGTGACCTCTCTAAGCATAATCACCTTCACACATTTGGAAAAGTAATGTAGCTAAGATGAATCGATGATGGAAGAAGAAGGATCAATCAGACCCACTATGTCGGTACCCCAACACTCGAATGGCCATGAGGCCAATGTAGGATGTAGAATGTTGGGTGGTTGGTGTAGGACCACTATGTATTTGACATTGGTGGCATCACCTAGCCATATCCATGCAATCTTTGATCATATGAGTCTCTTGATCTTGGCTTTCATCTTCGAACTGGATTAGTTGGCTCCACATAATCCTGAGTGTACCTTGATCACGATCATACGGGCTTCATACTTGTCTAAATAATGTAACCACATATGATCGAAAGATCGCTGGCATAAGACATCATCCGCAATAGCGTAGGAAAGTGCTCTCTGCTTCATCGATGGGCTTGGGACTTCTCTTGAGATAGTTTACCTTTATTTAAGTAATCCATGAATGGTTTGCTTAACTCCTCGTTCTTCTTGGAAATGGCAACCTCCCATTTAAGAGAGTACTTTTTGATAAGTTCAATATCAATAAGGGATAAGACATGTTTATTTTGGACCTTTATTGATATGGATTCATCCTTTGGACTTGCCAACTCCTTAGCAAGCTTGGCTAAAACATACCTGATGTTTCTCTCGAGGAATCTTATAAATGGTAACCTCTATGATTTGGGCCAATAACTCCATGGTGTACTTGTGGTAGTGATGGAGCTTGGGCTTTATAACCTTATAGGACCCCGTGATTTGGTTGATAACTAGGAGAATCCAAGATGTTGATGTTGATGCTTAGAGTAATGCTAACTCCGGCAATCAAGGCTCATATTTGGCTTCGTTATTGCTGCAAGAATTGGACAGATAATATGAGAATCTCATCACATCATGGTCCGGAGTTAAGAGAACTATTCCTACCTCTACCTTTCTTGGAATAGTAGATTGTTTATTTTCTCCTCTTTTAGAGGAAGCCACATCATCAAAGTATATCTCCCAATGGAGAATTCTAGTATCTCCTAAGTTCATGATTTGTTCATCGGGGTGATCATCACTAAGCGAAGAGTTAGTAAGAAGTGGGTGTGCCGCTAAAAAATTGATTAACGCTTGTCCTTTCTCTGCATGGAGGGGTATGAAAGTAATGACAAACTATGAGATGATCATGGCCCATCATGCTGACCATCCAGATAGCTTCAATTGTGTCATGAGATACTATAGTATATTAATCCTAGTGATCAAGCTCACCTTATAGAAAGCATGTAGTGTTGTAGCTTTTCGGATGCAAAGATTAAAATTATGCAATGCTTCTCAATGGGTAGATAAATAGCCTTAGTGGGGATTAGACAATGGTTGAGGTAGTAGAGTGCATTTTCCTTCTTTTCATCATTAGCTTGGGCCAACAAAGCACTAAGGGAGTCATCTAATGTAGTTGTGTAAAGTATGAGTGGCTTGCCCAAGATAGGGGTTAATAGAACTGACGGTGTCAACAAGTAATGCTTGATGTCTTCGAAGGCATGCTCACACTTGTCATCCCACTTGAACTTGGCATCCTTTTGACAAGTGAGAATGGCTAACATCTTCCCGAAAGGTTGGATATAAAGCATCTTAGATATGCCAATTGCCCTTGGAATGATTTGAGTTGAGTTAAACATTTAGGGGGTGGCACTCGAATGCACACTTCAAGGGGTTCATTTTGTGGTTAAATTATCTTAACTGTTCGAAAACTACTCTCAAGTCAAATAGATGGTCTTCTGTTTCTCTAATTTTAACCATAAGATCATCGATAGAGAACTCAACTTGATGATGAATGACTTTGCTGAAGATTCAAGCTATAGCCCATTGTTATGTAACACTAGCATTTTTAAGGTTGAAAGGCATGACTTTATAGCAATAGATTTTGATCGCGGTTCTAAAAGTAGTGTTTCTTTCATCTTCAAGGGCCATCTTTATTTGGTTATATCCAGATGTGCCATCCATGAAAGAGAAGACTATATGAGATGAGGAATTGTCCACCATCTGATTGGTAGTTAAAATTTTCTTTTGGACATGCCTTATTTAAATCCCTAAAATGGCATATATGAATTTGGCCATATTTTTTTTATTAGCGGGATGATCTTTGGCTAACCAAGTAGTGTATTTTTCTTCTCGAATGAAGACATCATCGATCAGTTTCTTGACTTTAAGAATGACATGTTGTTCTATGTCTAATCGCATGCATCTAGAAGCTTGCATGATAGGGTTAGCAGTAAGCTCTATTCTAGTTTATGAACACTATGTCAAAGCCAATCAAATCTCTTCATAACTCCATGCAAGTCCTTAAACTCAATCAATAGCTAACTATATCATTGGTTTCAATTTCATTCAATAAAGAAATGTATGTGGCGTGGATCTTCTTCGTTCTAAGTTGATTTCCTTGAGCTCATCGATGGTTGACTTGATCTTCTTCTTGAACTAGGCGTGCATCTTTGACTTCAAAATTATATGGATCATTTGAAGTTTCTAAACATCCTCATATGAGTTAATGTGATTTGAAAAGAACCTATCAGATTGGTGATGACTAGTAGTAATCATCATCATTTGGACCCTTGTATCAAATCCTAGTCTCGATCTTGATTGAGAGTTTTTGCATTTGTTCTTCCATATTCTTTTGGAGTAGTTTGACCTGTGATTTGACCAAGTATGTGTTCTTTGCTAAATTATGAACACAAGGCAAATACCAATCAAGGTAATCTATTAAATCTTTATATGAATCATCCTCAAGTTCTACATTAACTTGACTTGAGGATGATGCTCCCGAAAGAACCTCAGTCTTCACGTGGATGACTTAGGGGCTTTCCTTAACTACCAAACCTTAGCTTTTGAGAGGAAAGTGGGGTTAGAGCTAAGGTTCCCACTTTTTTCACATATAGACTTGGATACACTTATGCTTTTCTTTGGAGCCCAATCTTCATGCTATCAAGTGTCACCTCAGAATCTACTATTGAGAAGAGATGGCTAGTGCACTATATAAGACTCATCCTATGAACTAGATTCTAAGTCTATATGGATAGCAGTGTACTCTTGATAGCATATCTTTATTTGGCCAATAAGGAGGTTTTCCACCCGGGGCGCCTGAACTAGCCTCTTCTCTGCTTGATGGAGGTCAGTCTTCCTACCCATATGTTTGAATTGAGTAACAAATTATGGGTGGAATATAATATCAGGCTCCACTTCCTCCTCCAAGTAAATTTTCACTCCCTTTTATTTTTTTTCATTTTCTCTTTTCTTTTCTTTTTTTTTCTTTCTTTTTCTTTTTTTCTTTTTCTTTTATTTTTAAACTTTGACCAAGTTCGTGAGAATAGACTTGTTGATTTTGAGGGAGGTAGTAAGCCACATCTTCATATATGATGACCTCAAGAATTGTAAATGGTTTGAGATCTCCTTTGACAAAGTAGACGATCTCACCTCTCATGAACTTCATACACTGATATATAAATGATGGAACTATGTTGTTCTCATGTATCCATGGACTCCCAAACAAAGCATTGGAAGATGTATCCGAGTATATAATGTGAAACTTGGCTTCAGTCTTCCAATCATCTATCTCCAAGGGAAACACTATATAGCCTAAGGCCTGTTGACCTCACTTTTGGAGAGTGGATTCAATCTTACCATCTTAACCTTAAAAGTCTTCTAGACACTAAGACTTCCCTAGTCATAAGACACTTCTAATAATTAGGTAACACTTAACCTAAGCCTAAAGACTTAGAAGGGTTAACCATAGGATTAGGTTATGCCTTAGGGATTAGGATAATCCACCTACCCTACAACCCAAATCCAATCCATGTTCACCTTCTTAAACCAAACCTCAAGTTCAATTCAAACATCAAATTCAAATCCAAATCCAAACCCAAATTCCAAAACCAAATGATTGAAGCCCATGATCAAATCCAAACTTAAAACCTTTCCTAAGCCATATGACCTATCCCATGGACTTAGCCAAATCCTATTTTAAATCAATCTAAATTCAATTGATTTCTCATAATCAATTTATATCTTCAATCATCTTCCTAAATATAAATCAAATCTACATTCAAATGATCAAAACTAAATCAAACTAAATCAAATTAAATCAAAACCCTTCTAAAACATATGACCTATCCCATGGACTTAGTCAAATCTTAATCCAAATCAAGTCATACTAAATTGATTTTCTCATAAATAAATCATATTTTCAATCATCTTCACAAATTTAAATGAAATATACATTTAAATCATCAAAACTAAATCAAATCAAAATCCAAAGCTAAGCCATGACCCAACTCATGGACTTAGCCAAATTCCTTCATTCCAAAACCCAAATTCAATTGATTTTCTCATGAATCAATCATACCTTCAATCATATTCACAAATATAAATGAAATCTACAATCATCAAGCCAAACCAAAATCAACCCAAGTCAAACCCTTAACACTTTTGACTTGAAATGTTCAAATGAACCAAAACCCATTTGGAACCCAAGCCAATTTGAATTTATATTAATCCCAAATCCATATATAAAATCAACTAAATCAAACTCAACCAAAATCAATCCTAAACCCAATTGGTCCACTTGACCCAAAGTGGCCAATTTGACCTATTTGAGCAGTTCTAATCCTACCCAAATTGGATTGAAGCAAGACCATCAAAACCTCCCATCATGATTGTTGATCACCCTAAGTTGATCAATTAGCACAAATTGGGTCAATCCAAATCAACTTGGTCATTTGACCAAGTCAACCCCTTAACCCATATGAACCCAAACTAGCCAAATTGCAACCTATACCAAATCCCTTGAAACCAATGATTCATACCAAATCAAAATCAATATTTGAATATGACTTGACCTTCAATTGAGTCAAACCAAACCCAATTGGTCCTCTTGACCCAAGTTGACCAAATTAAACTAAAAATAAATTATCAAATCAAAATATAAATGATTGATTACAACTAATGGCTCAAGTTCATTCCAAATTGATTGTTGAACTTGACCAAAGCCATGGTTGGACCCAATTGAATCAATTGACCTACTTAAAATTGACCTAAAGGTTCAATTTGGCCTAAATCAAACTAAATCCAAATTAATTAAAACCAACGTACAATCATCTTCAATTGGTCAACTAAACCCAAACCAACACCCAACCCAATTTGGCCAATTTAGTCAAATTGGTCAACTTAACCATTTGACCCAAATGAATTCAAATGAGCCAAAATCAAATCTAAGCCAAACTAAACCAAACCAATTGAACCAAAAAACTCCCAAATGATCATAAACTTGACCCAATCCTTGGTTTGACCAATTTGACCAATTGGTCAACTAACCTAATAATTTGACCTAAATGAGTCAAATTTATCCAAACCTAACAAATCAACTCCAATTGACTTGAAATTTGGGCTAACCCACTTTTGGCTCATTTTAAATTAAATCAATAAAAATCAATGCCATATGATCATTCTACCCTTGGGTCAAGGGCATCACATGAGATAAATCACCCATGTAAGTGGTCATTTCCATTCCTTGCCACTTGGTACTCTCCCTAATGGTCCACCTAGGCACCTAGACACGACCAACTGAAGGGGTGGTTGGGTCATGACCCATGGGAGGTGAAATCACCTCACCCTCCCCTCGTGAGCATTTGAAACCCATAGGACACCCATGATTCCTGGTAGCCACCTCCACACCTTCAACCAAGTTAAGCCAACTCACCTCCTCCCACCCACCATGACACCACGAGATGGCGCCACTAAAGACAAACTTGATCCCATCGATCAAGAGGAAGGGGTATACACCCCCCAATTTCCACTCAAACACACACCAAAATCATTGCTCAAATCTCTAGCTACCCAAGACGAGCTATTAAAGCCATTCCCTAAGCTCCTAAGCTCATTCCTTGATCAAAAAATGCCATTCCTATTTATCTTGAAATAGGACACTCCCATTTCTAACCTAACTTCTCCATTTCTCCATTAAACTCAAATTAACTTTGTACGCACCTTCTCTAGGCCTCATCGAGTAAAAAAGAATCATCTCCCAAGCTTCTGAGCACGAGGTGGGACTTGATCAAAGCGAGCTCAAAATTCAGGTTCATGGCCTTCGAGTGAACACATCAATGAATTGATGCACTTGTTGGTCAACAAAGTTTCGTCTCCACTAGATGAAGCTTCCTCAATTGTTCGAGCCACCAGTCTCGAGCTCTAACAAGGTATGCTTCCAAAATTGATCCTTAAGAAAAAATGGGTTGGAGTGTTTTGAAGAAAACTTGCATCTCATGTGATCTTGATCATTGGATCTCCTCTGATCGATGTCATCAAGGTGTGGGATCCTTTTGGGCTTGATCTGAGCTCGGGTAAGCCTAGATCAAGTGAGTAATGGTTAATGAACTTCATTCTCCCTCACTCGTGTGATGTTAGACCACACACCGTTTATTCTACCTGATCGAAATGAACAGTCGTGATTAATTCCACTAGATCGATCTAATTTAATCCTATTAAGCCGTGGGATTAATCATAGGTGTCCAATCTTAGATTGGATGATGGACAAGAAAGCGTGTCCATCATCGCCACGTACGCGCTGAGTCAGATATGTTTTAAGTAGTAGCGATGCCATGTGGAAAGCGGCCATCTCGACACACATGGCACATAGGACTAGGCTTTAATTAGGCTTAATTAATTATTTTTACTAGTTGAATCTTCTAAAAATAAAAAAAATCTTAAAGAAATAAAAAATATGCAAAAAAATACTCATTTTAAAGGTATTTCAGAGGACAATTAATTAAAAATAATCATAATTAATTTTAAATAGTAATTAAGGTTTAATTACAAAATTAATTAGCTTCCCTAATTATTTAAGAAATTAATTCCATATTTTATGGGTTAATTTAATGGGATGACCTCTGCCTCCCATGATTTGGTTTGGATTTATTGCTTACTTAATTAGGAAAATTGACTAATTAAACCTTAATTACTCTTTTAAGTTAATTAATGATTAATTAATCTCATGAATAGTAATAAATTGGTTAATTAAGTTTATTAATCATTATTCAACAGTAAGTGAACTAAGGAATAGGGTTGGGACCCCTTTTCCTAAATTCATTTCACCTTTTTTGAAAATGAATAATTAAGATTTAATTAATTAATTAAATCAATTAATCAAATTAAAGTCATAATCACAATATACTTTAATTAATTAAATCATGGGGTAGATCTTTTGTTTAATAAGTAAAGGAGTTTAATGAAATTTATGGTTACTCCACATGTGTGGGAAAACCATAAGAGTAATTAATTAAGTCCCTTAATCTAATTAACTATTAATCATGAGCCAATTGCATTAGGCCCCTTTTATTTCCTAGGATCATTCAAATTTATTTTCCATGCATATCATGTTGGCCATAATTATTTAGTTAATTACTTTAAGGTGACATAAGAAAGGGTAATTAATTCATCTAATTAAGGTTTCAACCTAATTAACCCATAAAATTAACTTAACTACATTTCCTTAAATTAAATCAAATCAAAAATGTGGGAATGGGTTTAAAATAACAAGTGATGATTTCTCTTCTCCTCTTTAAATCAAATCAAATCAAAACTTAATTAATTAATAAAAAGCTTTGGTTTGCTTTAAATAATCTTATTTGATTTGATTATCCTTAAGAACTAGTTTGGTTGAATAAATCACATGCTTATATTTGATTGTCCTCTTTCCAATCATGTTAAATTTGGTATGTCATTTGAATTTATGCATCCATCTTTTCAAAATCAAGTAAAATAAAATGGATTTCCTTTATGTAAGCTTGCATGTGTTGATTTAATTTAATATATGAATGGATATTATGACTATTAAATCAAATGTATTTCAAAAGCTTATAAATGAATAATAATATGTGTTATGATGCTAGTTATAAATACATAAGAAATGCATGTGCTTATAGCTTAAGTGTATGAATGTTGAGTTCTCTTTCCTATATTCATGTGTTGATTTATATAAGATTGAATGGTAATGGGTATATAGTCTAGACATCTCAGGAACACAAGGCTTTAGCTAGCCCCAAGGAGGTCATTTGATTACCTCACTTCCCTAGTTTAACATCGACACGTACCCATTTGATTTCAATTCTTATGTATTTGAACAATAGAATTTGGATAGAGATTTAATTCATATATATTAATGGTTCAATCAAAAAAAATATATACAATCTTTGCATGGTTTTCTTTCCCTCATTTATGTATACATGCATGTATGTCCAAGAATAGCAAGTACATAGTCTAGACATCTCGGGAATATAAGGCTTTAATTATCCCCAAGGAAGTCATTTGATTACCTCACTTTTGTGGTTTAACAATGACACATACTTGCCTATGTATTTGCACATGTGTATGTAAATGTGATTAGTGAATGAAAATCCCATTTTACATTAAAATTCCATTCATTTATAATTGACTAAGTGGTTGAATTAATTTAGCCATATGATTTGGAGCTTACTTCCTATGTTCATGTATACAAATTTACATATGTTTGAACAAATGGGTATTTATTCGGACATCCGAGAATACGAGGCTTTTTAGCTCAAGAGGTCATTTGATAACCTCACTTCCTGGTTTAACAACAACACATGCCTATTTAATTTCATTCTTATGTTTTTTTTTGTATAAGAATTTGGATAAAGTTTTAAATTAATATGTTAAATAATTCAATCAAATAAAATATAAATTCAAAACATACACATACATTCATCATTTAAGTGTGCAAAAAATATGTTGCATGTATAGATACACTTAGATTAAATCATATGCATGTTATATGTGATGGAAAGGAATGATTTAATATATTTTATGTGGTAGTAATTTAATTAAATTCTTAGATGCCTTTCATTTTGAATAGGATTATTTAAAGTAAACCTAAACTTAGGATTAATTAAATCATTTAATAAGCCATTCACTAAAGAGAACTAAATCAAATTAATATACTTTAGAAAGTGACTTAAGGTAGGGATGAAAGAGGGCAATCCTCTTTTCCTCTCTTTATACACTTAGTTGCTAAGTGTAATCAAATGGAATAAAAGAAAACAAAAATTAAAATTCTCAAATAAATTAAACTACTTCAAAATTGAAATCACCTTTCATGTTAAATTGAATCCTTCTACACTTAGAAAATAAAACACTAATGCCTAACAAGACTTACCACAAGCCTTAATACACACATTAGAATTAAATCACCACTTCTAGCTTTAAGTTAGGATGATTTGATGTGATGTATGTTTTATTTTATGATGTATTATTTTAGATTGGATGTTAGAGCTTCATAGAATGGATTATAGGCCAATATTAGCTTAATCATGTTTTTTGAGGATTATGCTTAAGGGATGCTTAAAATAAATATAAATGCTCTTTTGCAGGTTTCTTAAATCCTAAGCATAATCAAGTTAGGATAGGTGGGCTTAGTTACCCATGTGTAGAGTGCTAAGTCCAAATTATAAATACAACTGCTTGGGATTATATGTATATTTAGCTAACTCTATTTTTGCGGTAGTTAGATTTACTTTTCCACATAAATGTAATTTTTGCAATAGAAATTAGGATTAGTGATATGGGGGATTAGAATGAGCAGTAGCTAGAAGGCTTTGTCTAGGGGTTCCCTTTGATGCCTTTGAAGCAAACACCATCCAAATAAAAGAGGGAACCAAATCATAAATGGAGATATGAAGAGAGAAGACCCCCATAACATTTAATACAATTATAATTATTCTTTCATATTCCAAGTAGTATAAGGGTAGAGCTCGGCTACCCATCTTTTCTCTCTTCAAGTTATACGGCAATACCTGACCGCATCAGCCTTTTATTATTTTATGATAGTTTATATAATTCTTTGATGTTATGTTTAAATTGTGCATTAGTATGACATGCTTCTCATTGTTTCTTAAATGATTGATGCTTTAAGGTGTGGCTTGGATACGATTAAGTTCTTAGGATAAAAATAACTTTTATACCCAACTAATCACTTATAACTAAATTTTAAACAACTCATATAATATGGTTATATGTTTCACATCATGCATGAATATTCTTTCTCTCTTGAACATGAAGGATCTCCATCCTTGCACGATAAGGGAATGCTTGACCTCTGAGGGCATCCTTGTGGTGGAAACACTTCTTCTTGATTTGACCCATAACTTATTTCATCATGCATTTTAGCATAAGAAATCCTAAAGCCTCTGTCAAAATGTTTTGCCTAAAATGAAATAAAATATGAAAAGATTTTTCATCTATAGATTAAGTTATATGCTCATGCCCCTCATGCTCTAGTCTCTTAGGGAGTGTGTTTAGGACTTTAGTCTCTTTCTAATTAAAAAACAACCATAGCTATCTTGTAATTCATAAGACTACATGGTTTTAAAATCATAGGAAGAGTTACTATCAAGTGGTTATAAGTCAAGAAGTCAGACAATTTATAAATAAAATAAACTAAAATAAATAAAAAATAAATTAAATAAACTATATAAACCTAAACCTACTAGTTTGCATAATTTTAAAAAATAAAATTAAATAAAAAATTATAAAATAAATAAAAAATAAAACAAATGCACTAAATAAACCTAAACTACTAGTATATTAATTTAAAAAAAAATAAAAAATAAAAAAATGTAAAACAAAATAGCCTAAACCTCATCCACAAAATTAATAAAACTAAACCATAAACCTACAACTCTAAACCTTAAACCTAAACCCAAAACCCTAAACCCAAAAATAAACACTAAACCATAAACCAAACAAATCCTAATATAAACCCAAAACCCAAAATAAAATAAAAACTTGAAACATAAACCAAAACTAAATAAAACCTAAAAATAAAATAAAACATAAAACCTAACAGATAAAATAAAAAAAAAAAAATAAATATAAACATAAACTAAAACATAAACCTACTAAACTAAAAAATAAAATAAAATAAAATAAAAAACTAAACTAAAATAAATAAATAAAACCTAAACTAAAACTAAAAATATAATAAACCTAAAATAAAATTCCCAAATAAATTAAAAAAAAATAAAATAAAATAAACTAAAGAAATTAAATAAAACTAAATAAAACCTAAAGCTAAAGAATAAACCTTAAAATAAAACCTAAAAATAAATAAAAAAAAATAAAACTAAAACTAATTAAAAAAGATCTAAACTAAAATAATAAAATAAAATAAGCCTAAACCTAAACTAAAATAAACTAAAATTAAAATAAATAAAACCTAAACCTAAACAAAATAAACTAAAACAAACCCTAAACTAAATAAAATAAAATAAAATAATCCCAAAAAACCAAAAAAAAAAACCAAAAATAATCCTAAAATAAAATCTAAAACTAAACCTAAAAAAGATAAAATAAAACTTAACAAACCTAAAAAATAAATAAATAAAACTTAAACTAAAAAGAAAATAAAAATAAAGAAAACTAAACTAAAAAAAAAAGCATAAAACTAAAAACCTAAACATAAAAATATAAACTAAAATAAAAAAACTAAACTAAAATAAATAAACCTAAAATAATATCTTATTGTGAGTAAAAAAATAGTGTAACCTAAATAAAGAAAATAAAATACTAGATAAACTAAAACAGGCTAAAACTCTTGGTTTGATTTAAAAGAAACCCTAGGCCCTGGCCCTAGGCCCTTGGAGGCTCTAGATCTTGAGCTACAACCCTGAGCAATGACTAAGGCTGACCCTAGATCCTAATTATACCAGGACCCTAAAGGATGAATCCCCTTGAGCCATAAACTGACCTAGGCCTACCATCTGATCCCTGACCTAAACCTAAAAATCTCCCTAAATGCTGCTGACCCTATAAGACTTACCAAACTAGCCTGGAAACTGGTGTCTAAACCACAGATCTGGCTGAACCCTAAACACTAAACCTGAACCTAAACAACCCTGGTTCCCTAGGCTAACTAGGCCCTGGCAAAAGGCCTAACCCTGACATCACTGAACCCCAAAACCACAAAATCTAAAAACCTAAATCTACCTAAACAAAATAAAATAAATAAATAACTAAACCTAAATAACATAATAAAATAAAATAAAATGAAAACTTAAACAAAAACCTAAAACTAAACCTAAAAATAAATTTAAAATAAATTAATAAAACTAAACTAAAAGTAAAATAAATAAAAACCTAAACTAAATTATAAAATAAGCTAAAACTAAGAATAAAAAACCCAAATAAAATAAAAATTAAATGTAAAATAAAAAAAAAATAAACCTAAAATAAAAGAAAATAAAAACTTAATAAAAACCTAATCCTAAGAAAATAAACCTTAAAAGAAAACCTAAAAATAAAATAATAAAAAAATTCTAAACCCTAAATTAAAAAACAAATCCTAAACCTAAAATAAAAATAAAATAAACAAAATAAAATAAATCTAAACCTAAACTAAAATAAATAAAACTTAAACTTAAACCTAAAATAAACTAAACATAAACTTAAACTAAACTAAATAAAATAAAATAAACTAAACATAAAAAAAAAATTAAACCCAAAATAGACTTAAATATTAACCAAACTAAACCTAAAATCCTAAACCCTAGAAAACCCCAAACCTAAACCTAAACTTAAAGTAACAAAATAAATTAAAAAATAAACCTAAACCACAAACCTAAACTAAACTAAAAATAAGAACCTTGATGGCAAGAACATCACCTAAACTGTAGATCTATAAGGTGGAGGCAATAGTTATCAAATGGTGATGGGGGATCTGGAGGTCGGTTGATATGGAGGTGGTGGTCCCCAGTAGTGGTGGCTATAGGCAGAACTGGCATGGTGATGGCAAGGGAGAGATCAATATGATGGTGGATCCCTCCCTGAGGTGTTTCATGGGAACTGGAAATAAGAATGGTCGATCCGATCAGCTTATGTAGATGTCTTTATAGTAGAAATGATAGTTATCTTGGGTTTTGATTTGCTCTATCGTGTATTTTTTATCTAAGTTATCTCTTGTGTCTTAAAAACTTTGCAGGTTGATGATATCAAAAAGAAGAAATGTTGAACTGAATTTGTTCTCTATAAAAAAAATCAAAATCCATAAACCTTAAACTAAAACATGAAACTAAAAAACCTACACCCTCTCTACCATACCACAACCTTAAACCCTAAACCCTAAACCCTAACCCTAAACCCTAAACCTACCCCAAACTCTAAATCCTTACCCAACCCAAACCCAAAAACTTAAACCTAAACTATATAAAACCTAAAAATAAAATAAATACAAACTACCTAATTAAAAAATAAAATAAAATAAAAACTAAACTAAAACCTAAACCTAAACCTAAACATAAAATAAAAAAACAAAACTAAACTAAAATAATAAATAAAACTTAACTAAACTAAAGATAAATAAACCTAAAATAAAACCAAATATAATAATACTAAATGTTAAAATAAATAAACTAAATAAAATAAAACTAATAAAAAACCTAAACCTTAAAATACCTAAAAATAATAAAAATACTAAACTACTAAAACCTAAAAAATAAAAATAAAATAAACTAAACTAAATAAACTAAACTAAATAAATAAACATAAAATAAACCTACTATAAATAAAATAAAAGTTAAAATAAACCTAAACCTAAACTAAAATAAAAATAAAAAATAATCCTAAACCTAAAAAACTAAAATAAAAACTTAAACCTAAACTAAATAAAATAAATACTTAAAAATAAAATAAATATAAAACTAAAAATAAACATAAATAAACCTAAACTATAAAATAAACTAAAATGAACCAACTAAAATAAATAAGCAAAAATAAAATAAATAAAATAAAATAAATAAAATAAAATAATAAAATAAACTAAAATAAATAAAATAACTAAACCTAAACCTGAGCTTAAAAAATCCTAAACCTAAACCCCAAAACCCTAAACCATAAACTAAAACCCTAAACCTAAACTAAACCCAAAACCCTAAACGCTAAAAAACCATAAAACCCTAAAATGCAAACTCCTAAAAAAAACCTAAACCCTAAACTAACTGACCATAAACCTAACCTAAAAAAAACCCAAACCTGATATACTAAACCAAAAAGCCTAAACACTAAACCCAAATAACTAATCTGAGATAAACCAAACCTAAAACCTAAAACCTAAACTAAATAAACACTAAACTAAATCCTAAACTAAAACCCAAACTAAACCCAAATAAAAAATAAAAAAACCCAAACCCAACCAAAAATAAAACCTAAAACTCAACCCAAACCTAAACACTAAACCTAAACCTAAATTGAAACCTAAAGTAACTAAATAAATTAAAAATAAACCTAAACCATAAAACTTAAAATAAACTAAACCTAAAGTAAACTTTAAGAATAACTGGCTAGGAACATCTCCATCAATTGATCATGATCCGGTGGAGGCAGGTGGATTATCAGTTATGGTAGCTCAGGTGTTGGTGGATATGGTGGTGGTTGTCCAGCTGGTGGTTTGGAGAGAGAGGGCAAGTTATAGATGTGGTGTGGTGGCAAAGAGATCAAGGATATGATGTTGGATCATACTACTGGAGAGGTCGGGGAGTTTCTAATGGGAACTAAAGAATATAAAGAACGATCGATCCGATCTACTGCTTATGGAACTGTGTGTTTATAATAGAGACATTTCAAGTTATCTAGGGTTTTTTATTTACTGTATGCGTGCTCATTTTTTATCTATGTTGTCGCTTATGTCTTAGAGAACTTGGTGTGTGGTGTTTATTTTTGAGATGTCAGATACCACGTAGATGTTAAGGGTTACTTATTGAAATGATTGAGTACGACATTAAGAAAAGATGCACTATCTCAAAAAATGAAAATCATCACCCTATAGTGAACCTAATCACCTAATAAAGACTAATAAGGTCTGATGGTTCTTCGAATGTACCAATGATCTTTCCCCTACTTTACATGAAAATGCTAAGTAGGGTTTATATTAAGTCAAGATTTGTTAAGTTCCTTATGGAGGCAAGCCTCCATAGTTAATTACATTCTAAAGGATATGATTCCATTAAGAATACACTTGATTAAAGTAGCAATTAAAGTCTCCAAAGATTTCAAGGCTAGACTATCAAAGGATTAGTTGTATTTGAAAATCAATTGGGAAAACTCAAGGAGAAGACTTATTATCACAACCAAAGTAAATGAGTAGGGAATTCTCTTGATACTAGGAAACCTAGTGAGCATTTCAAGCTGTCCTATAGTTGGGCTTTATAATTTTAAACTTGAAGAGAAGATCAATTTTGTTAAAGTTGACATTTCATTATAAAGCTAAGAATTGTAATTGAATAATTCAAGATTGTGGAGATGCCTAAGAGGTGAGGTTTTACACTTGTAGCCCAAATGAAATATCCACCTCAGATCCTAAATCTTGGGAGCTTTAGCATAAGCCAAAGTGTGACCTAAATCTAAGTGAAAATGGGATGGTTTAACTCTATAAGAGAGGACAAGGCACTAGGACCAATTGAGTGAAACCCCTAACACCTCCTATGCTTTAAATCCATGAAGTTTGATCATATGATTTGCAATATTAGTTAGGCTATTATCTAATTTGAAAGATACCGAAGTCCTTAAACCCACTCCTAAAGAGACTAAAGCATGAGTGGTATGAGTATATGACTTAGTTTAGTGTAAAATCATTTCAAATTTAATTTATTTTGACAATTCATTTTAACAAAGGCTTTGTGTTTTTGATGCCTACATGCATGATTAAATAAGGTTGTTGGCTAAATCAACAAGAAAGGGATGTTTTCCAACACCACGCACCCTCACAACTCAAGCATTCTATCATGTAAGGATGGAAATCCCCTTTTAAGAGAAAATAATTTGATATGCATGTTGTTGGCCATTCAACATTAATAATTGCTAAATCTTTTAATTATTTGATTTATGTCTTAGGCTTTATGTGAGGTTATAAATTGTTTAAAACTTTAGTTATGAGTTCTAGTTGGGTAGAAAGGTTAATTTTTTCTAAGAACTAATCACATTCAGAACATTCAAACATCAAACATATAAAGAAACTAAGCAAAGCATGTTATCTTAAATGTGCACTTTAAACACAACATCAAAAAAAATTTATAACTAACACAAAAGAATAACAGGTTATTGCATGCCACCTAACACAAAAGAAAAATGGGTTAAGCTCTACCCTTATACAATAAAGTACATAAAGAATAATTTGCAATTTACAAATGATAAATGCTATGAGAGTCTTCATGCCATCATGTATCTTCCTCCTTCTATGATTTGATTTAATCTACTTTAAAGGCATCACATGGCCTCCCAAGACAAAGCCTTCTAGCCAATGCTCATCCTTATCTCCCCATAGAACTAATTTTAATTCCTAAAAAAAAATTATATTAAAAATAAAAAAGTAAATCTAACTACACCTACAAGACAAGTGTTAGCTAAACACACATACAACCCAGGTAGCTACATTTATAATTTAGACTTAGCACCACCCAACAAACTAAGTCTAACTTGGATTATGCTTGGGCTTAAAACCTAGAAACATTTATATTTATAAGAAACCCGAAACATAATCCCTAGTAAAAAATATGATTAGGTTAATCACGGCCTACCATCCAGTCTAAAAAACAAACACCCTAACATTCAGGCTAAAATAATACATCACAAAACAAAACATACATCACACCATGCACCGTCCTAACATAAGGCAAGAAGTTGTGACTTATTCTAATGTATGTGTATTAAGGCTTGTGTGGTATGCTCTAACTAGGCTTTAGAGTTAAGATTTTCTAAGTGTAGAAAGATTCAATAATTGATTTGCAAGTTTTAATTTGTGTTTTCTTTTGTTTCATATGACCTACACTTAGCAACTAAGTGTTGTAAAGAGAAGAAAAGAGGTTGCCCTCTTTAATCCCTACCTTAAACCACTTTCTAAAGCATGTTAATTTCATTTAGTTCTATTTAGTGAATGGCTTATTACACATTTTACATTAATCCAAAGTTTAGGTTCTATTTAAGTAATTCTATTCAATGTGGAAAGCTTCTTAAGATTAATCTAATTGAAATACTGTCACATAGCACATGCTAAATCATTCCTTTCCATCACATGTAACATGCATATGATTAAGTCCTAAGTATACCTACAGATACAATATATTTTAGCACACTTGAATGATGGATGTGAGTATGTACATTTGAAGCTTTATATTTCCCCTCTAATTCATATATTTTATCATATTAATTTAAGGCTCTATATAAATTCTTTTGCAAAAATACATAGTGATGAAATTAAATAGGTACATGTCATTGTTAAACAGGGAAGTGAGGTAATAAAATGACTTCCTTGGGGCTAGCTAAAGCCTCATGTTTCTTGATGTCTAGACTATATACCATTACATTCAAACCATATGTAAATTTATATGCATGAACATAAGAAAGAGAGCTCCAAATCACATGATTAATTAATTCAATCACTTGAACAACTGCAAATGCATGTATTTTTAATTAAGAACAAGGATTACCATTCTCTAATTAAATGTGCACCTGTATGTATAAAAGACATAAGTGCCTTTGTTAAACCAGGAAAGTGAGGTAATTAAATGACCTACTTATGGCTAGCTAAAGCCTCGTATTCCTAGGATGTCTACACTATATACGACTTTTCATAGATGCATACACATGTATTCATAATTTGGAGAATAAAAATTTTGCAAAAAAATGATATTTAATTTGATTGAATTATTTATGTATATGAATTAAAGCCTCACCCAAATTCTAGTATGGAAATACATAAGAATGAAATCAAATGGAGTACGTGCCATTATTAAATCGAGAAGTGAGGTAATTAAATGACCACCTTGGGGCTAACTAAAGCCTCGTAGTCTTAGGATGTATAGACTATATACTCATTAACATTCTCACTTAGATAAATAAATACATTAATAAAAGCAAAGGAGTTTCACTTCACACATTTAAGCTATAATCACATACATCTCCTATGTATTTATAACTAGCATTCATAGTGTATGTAACCATTCCTTTATAAACTTTGGAAAATATGTTTGGATTTAATAATGATAATTGCCACACTTATTATAAATTAAATCAACACATGCAAGCTTAACATAAAGTAAAACCATTTGATTTAATTACTTTTAAAAAGATGAAAGTATGATTTCAAATGACATACAACATTTAACATGATTAGAAATGAATGAATACGCATAAACATGTGATTTCATTCAATTAAATTAATTTCTAAGGACAATCAAATCAAATAAAAGTATTCAAAGAAAACCAAGGCATTTTAATTATCATTTTCAATTTTATATTTAATTTAGTTTGAAGAAATAAGGTAACATTTGTTGATCCTAACCTATTCCCATGTTTGTGAATTAATTTGGTTTAATGAAAAATAATTAAGTTGATTTTATGGGTTAATTAGGTTATACTATTCATTAAATCCATTAATTGACACTTACCTATGTTGCCTTAATTTAAAATAAAAACCTAACCTAAAACCTTAACCTAAACCTAAACTTAAACCTAAACATAAAAAGAAAACAAAATAAAAAATAAAATTAAACTAAAATAAAATAAATAAGAACATAAACTAAACTAAAAAAAATAAAAAACCTAAATAAAATAAAAACTAAACCTAAAATAAAAATAAAATATACCTACAATAAAATAAAATTAAAAGTAAATAAAAACCTAAATCTAAAATAAACCTAAAATAAAACATAAAATAAATAAAAAAAAAAATAAAACCTAAACACTAAAAAAAACCTAAAAAACCTAAATTAAAATAAAAAAAGTAAAATAAAATAAAACCTAAACTTATACCTAAAAAATATAGACCTAAACCTAAACTGAGCCTAAATAAAATAAAATAAACTAAAAATAAACTAAACCTAAAACTAAAAAAATAAAATCTAAAATAAACCTAAAATAAAACCATAAAACTAAACATCAAAAATAAAATAAAACCTAAAATCAACCTAAAAAAAAAAACTAAAACCAAAATAAAATAAAATAAATAAAAAAAATAAACTTAAACCTAAACCTAAAAAATAAAGTAAAATAAAAACCTAAACTAAAATAAGTAAACATAAAATAAATTAACTAAATTAAATAAAAATAAAAACTAAAATAAACTAAAATAAATAAAAAACATACTAAATAAACCTAAATCTGCCACTTAACTTAATTTTTTAAAAAATACAAAATTAAAAAAAAATTAAAAACCCCAACTAAACCAGGCAAACCAACAACTAAAACCATAAAGATCAACCTAGCCACCCTAAACCCTAGACCCTGAGCCCTAAACCCCAAACCCTAAACCATAAAACCTAAAACTGACCCTAAAACGTGACCTTAAATCATAAACCATAAAGCTAAAAACCTAAGCCTAAAATATAAAACCTAAAAATAAAAAAATAAAAAAAACCTAAACCTAAAATAAATAAGAAATAAAGAAAATAAAGCAAAAACAAACTAACCTAAACCTAACCTTAACCTTACATAAAACCTAAAATAAAAAATAAAATAAAATAAATAAAACCTAAAATAAAATAAAATAAACTAGAATAAAACCAAAATAAAATAAAACAAAATGAAAATAAAAATAAAATAAACTTAAAATAAAATAAAATAAAACTAAAAAAAAACCTAAACCTAAAGAATATACCTAAAATAAATAGAAAGAACCTAAACCCTAAACTAAAACCAAAGCTAAATATAAATAATATAAACAAAATAAAATAAACTTATAAACTAAAATAAACTAAACTAAAATAAATAAAACCTAAACCTAAACCTAAACCCTAAACAAAATAAAAACCAAAAAATAAATCTAAACCTAAACTAAAATATAAAACCTAAAAATAAACCTAAAATAAAAACCTAAAACCTAAACCTATAAAAATAAAATAGAAACCTAAATCTAAACATATAAATAAAAAATAAAACCCAAACATAAAAAAATAAAATAAAAATAAAACTAAACTAAGAAATAAACATAAACCTAAACCAAAACCTAAACCTACAAATTAAACTAAAATAAAAAACCAAAATTAAAATAAAAAACCTAAAATAAATAATCTAAATAAAATAAAAATAAAAAATAAACCTAGCTAAAAAAATAAATAAATTAAACTAAAATAAAAAAACTAAATAAAGTAAATAAACCTAAACCTGGTTTTAATTATAACCCTCAAGAAAACCCTAATCCTACAATAAACCTAAATCTTAAAAAACTTTAAACCATAAATAACCCTAAAACTAAACCATAAAAACCAAACCCTAAACCTAAACCTAAAATACTATAACCCAAAACCCTAAAAACTTTAAACCCTAAACCCCAAACCCTAAAGCCTAATGCCTAAACCCTTAGCTAACTCAAAACCCTAAACCCTCAAAACTCTAAACGCTAAAGCCTTAACATTAAACCCTAAACCCTAAACCCTAAGCCCTAAAACCTAACCCTAAACCCTAAACCCTAAAACCACAAACCACAAACCATAAACCTAAACCACAACCCTAAAGCATAAAGCCTAAAACCCTAAACCCTAAACCATAAATACTAAGCCCTAAACCCTAAACCCTAAACTCTAAACCCTAACACTAAACCCCAAACCCTAAACCTAAACCTAAAGGATCTGAATAAATTAGAAAATAAACCTAATTGCTAAAACCTAATAAACTAAACCCTAAGAATGGGCAATACCTTGATGATAGGAACATCACCGTCAACCAAGCTGTCATATCGGCGTGAAGGGGAATGAAGCGATGATCATCGCGGTTGTGATCATCTAGAGTTATTAAGGTTGAGTAATGGTGGTTATGGAGGCAGGAAGAGTAATGGAGGTTACAGCCGTGGTGGTGGCGGAGGGAGAGATCAAGGATATGATGGTGGATCATGCAACTCGAGAAGCCTGGGTGGTTCTGATGGAAACTAAAGAAACTGAAGAATGGTAGATCCGATCTGCTGCATATGGAACTATGTCTTTATAGAAGAGATAGTTCCAGTTATCCAAGGTTTTGGATTTGCTCTATGCGAGCTCATTTTTTATCTATGTTGTCGCTTGTGTCTTAGAAAACTTGGTGTGTTACTTGGTTGATGAAATCAAAATGAAGAAATGTTGAATCTGAATTTATTCTCTGATAAAATAAAACCAAAAACCCTAAACCCTAAACTAAAACCTAAACCCTAGACCTAAAATAAAAACCCTAAATGCTAAACCCTAAACCCTAAACCCTAAACCCTAAACCCTAAAACCTAAACAAACCCACAAAATCTAAACCCAACCCCAAAACCTAAAACCTAAAACCCTAAACCCAAACAGAAAACCAAAACCCTAAACCCTAAACCTTAAACACTAAACACTAAACCACAACCCTAAAACCTAAACCTAAACCTTAAACCTAAACCCCCAAACCTAAACCCTAAACCCTTCCATAAAACTTAAAACAAAAACTAAACCTAAATAATACCCTGAACCTGGGACCCTCTAAACCCTCCCCAAACCCTAAATGCTACCCTGATCAAAACTTAATAAAAGATAAATGCTATAAAATATATAAAATACCTGTTTAAAATAAGATAAATAAAACATGAAAAGATAAAAAAAATAAAATGAACCTAAATATAAATATAAAATACTAACATAAATAAAAATAAACTAAACTAAACTAAGTTTGTGGTTAAAACACTAAACCCTAAAACCCTAAATATACAACCTAAACCCTAACCCTACCAATGACCCTGCCCAAACCCAAATATCCAACACTACCCTAAACCCTAAACCCTAAACCTAACCATAAACCCTCCATAAACCTAAAGCCAACCAAACCAAAACCCAAACTACCATACCCTACCATAAACCCTAAAACTATAAATAAATATAAAGATAAAATAAATAAACCTCAACCCAAATAAAATAAAAAAATAAAATTAAAAAATGAAAAGGTAAACTAACCTAAACCTAAACCTAAAAATAAATTAAAATAAAATAAAATAAAATAAACTAAAATAAAATAAATATAAGCCTAAACTAAACTAAAAAATAAAATAAACCTAAGAACAAATAACCTAAATAAAATTAAAACTAAATGTAAAATAAGAATAAAATTAACCTAAAATAAAACAAAATAAAAACTACATAGAAACCTTAACCTAAAAAAAAAAACCTAAAAATAACACCTAAACAAAACCTAAACCCTAAACCAAAAAAAACCTAAACCAAAATAAAAATAAAATACACAAAATAAAATAATCCTAAACCTAAACCAAACCATAAACCTAAACTATGTAAAAATATAATAAACTAAAAATAAACCAAAACATAAACTAAAAAATAAAACCAAAAAATAATTAAAAATAATAACCTAAAACCTAAACCAAATAAAATAAAATAAAAACCCAAACCTAAACCTAAAAATATAAAATAAAACCTAAACCCTAAACCCTAAACTAAACCTAATCACCCCTAAACCCTAAACCTAATACCCTAAACCCTAAACCCTAAACCCAAACCTGCTAAAGCCTAAAATAGGCCAAACCATTAAAGCCTGAGCCCAAACCCAGGTCCACACAAATCATAAACCCCAAACCATGAGCCACCCAAACCCACCCTACCAAATCTCTCTACCACCTAAAGCTGAGCACTGATCCTAGACCCAAACCTAAAACAGACCTTAAACCCTAACCACAGACTAAATCACCCTAACCCTACCACTAGGCCACAACCAATCACAAACCTAAAAAAACCAAACTAAATGGACCTAATAATTGAATAAATAAAATAACCTAAACCTAAATATAATAAAATAAAAAGCTAATCAAAAACCTAAACCTAAACCTAAAAATAAAATAAAATAAACTAATAAAAATAAACTAAAATAAAATAAATAAAAAGCTAAACTAAACTAAAAATTAAAATAAACCTAAGTATAAATAATATAAATAAAATAATAATTAAGCGTAAAATAAAAATAAAATAATCCAAAAACAAAATAAAATATAAACTAAATAAAAACCTAGACCTAAAAAATAAACCTTAAAATATAACCTAAAAATAAATAAAAATTAAAACCTAAACCCTAAACTAAAAAAAAACCTCAACCTAAAATAAAAATAAAATTAACAAAATAAAATAAACCTAAACCTAAACTAAAATAAACTAAACTAAAATAAATGAAACCTAAACCTAATCCTAAAATAAACTAAACCTCAACTTAAACCTAAATTAAATAAAATAAAATAAACTAAAAATAAATCTAAACCTAAACTAAAAAATAAACCTAAAAATAAACCCAAAATAAAAACTTAAAACCTAAACCTAAAAAGAATAAAATAAAAATCTAAACTTCACCTAAAAATATAAAATAAAACCTAAACCTAAAAAATAAAATTAAAGTAAAACTCCACTAAAAAGTAAACTTAAACCTAAACTTAAACTTAAAAAATAGACTAAAATAAAAAGCCAAAACAAAAATAAATAAACAAATAATAAATAAATTAAATAAAATAAAATAAAACCTAAATAAAAGATAAACTAAAATAAATAAAAAATAAACTAAATAAACCTAAACTTATCGATTTACTTAATTTTAAAAAAGCCATAAACCCGAAATTCTAAACCATAAACCCTAAACTCTCAAAACCCTAAACCATAAAACCTAAATAATAAACCCTAAACCCTAACCCTAAACCTTAAACCCTAAAACCCTAAACCCTAAAACCCCAAACCATAAACCTTAAACCCTAAATCATAAACACTAAACCCTAACCTAAAATCCTAAACCTAAACTAAATAAATCCTAATAATAAAATAAATAAACAACCTAAACCTAAATAAAATAAAAAAATAAAATAAAAAAAACCTAAACTAAAACCTAAACCTAAACCAAAAAAATAAAAAATAAAAAAATAAAAGTAAAATAAAATAAAATTAATAAAAACCAAAATTAAACTAAATAATATATAATAAACCTAAGAATAAAAAACCTACATAAAATAAGAATAAAATAAATCTAAATTATAATAAAATAAAAACCTAGTAAAAATCTAAACCTAAAAAATAAACCTAAAAATAAATAAAAAATAAAACATAAAACCTAACCCTAAAATAAAAATATAATAAATAAAATAAAATAAACCTAAACTTAAAAAATAAACTAAAATATAAAACCTAAACTAAAATAAATAAACCTAACAAAATAAACTAAACTAAATATAAATAAATAAACCTAAATAAAAATTTAAATTAAAATAAACTCAAATAAATAAAAAATAAACTAAATAAACTTAAACTTACAAGTTTACTTAAAAAAGACCCTAAAACTTAAACCATAAACCATGAGCCCTAAATCCTAAACCCTAAACCCTAAACCCTAAGCCAAAAAACTAACCCTAAACCCACAATCCTAACCTTAAACCCTAAACCCAAAACCCTAAGCCCTAATCCCTAAACCTTAAACCCTAAACTAAAATAAACCTTAAAATAAATAAATAATTAAACCTAAACCTAAGATAAAAATAAAATAAATAAAATAAAATAAACTTAAACCTAAACCAAAATAAATAATACCTAAACCAAATCCTAAAATAAACTTAACCTAAACCAAAACCTAAACAAAATAAAATAAAATAAATCAAAATTAAACCTAAACCTAAACTAAAAAATAAAACCTAAAAATAAACCTAAAAATAAACCTAAAACCTAAACCTACAAAAATAAAATAAAAACTTAAACTTGAACATAAAAATAAAAAATAAAACCTAAACAAAAAAAAACTTAGCTAAAAAATAAACCTAAACCTAAAAATTATACTGAAATAAAATACCTAAACTAAAATAAATAAACCTAAAATAAATAAACTAAACTAAATAAAAATAAAAAATAAACCTAAATAAAAATAAAAATAAAAACTGAATTAAACCAAAATAAATAAAAAATTAAACTAAATAAACCTAGACCTACTAGTTTACTTAATTTTTTCAAAATACCATAAACCCAAAATCCTAAACCCTAAACCCTAAACCTACAAGCCTAAATGTAATCCACAGACCTAAAACCCTAAATTCTAAACCTAAACCCTAAACCCTAAACCCCAAACCCACCTAAACCGCAAAATAAATTTAAAAATAAACATAAACCCTAAAACTTAATAAACCTTAACCTAAACTTATACCTTAAGAATGGGTAGAACCTTGACGGCAGGAACATCACCATCAACCAGGCTCAATCTAGATCTGGCGGTGGAGGCGAAGGCAGACGTGATGTTATTGCAGTGTTTGTTGGGGTTCTGAAGGTCCTGGTGGGTATAAAGATGGTGGTCAGAGCAATGGTGGTTATGGAGGTAGGAGGAGTGACAAAGGTTACATCCATGGTGGTGGTGGAGGGAGAGATCGGGGATATGATAGTGGATCCTGCTACTCGATAGGCTAGGTTGGTTCTGATGGGAAATGGAGAAACTGAAGATTGGACAATTCAAACTACTACTTATGGAATTGTGTCTTTATAGTAGAGATGGTTCTAGTTACCTAAGGCTTTTAATTTGCTCTACGTGTGCTCATTTTTTACTTATATCGTCGCTTTTTTCCTAAAAAACTTGGTGTGTTACTTAGTAGATGAAATTAAAAAAAAATGTTAAATCTGAACTTGTTCTCTATAAAAAAAACCAAAAACCTTAAACCCTAAACTTAAAACTTAAACCCTAAACTCTAAACCTTAAACCCTATGCCCTAAAAACTGTAAACCCTAAACCCTAAACCCTAAACTCTAAAACTCTAAACCCTAAACTCTAAGACCTAAACCCTAAATTCATAACCCTAAACCTTAAAAAGCTAAAAACCTAAACCTAAATGAAATAAAACTTAAACAAAACCAAAACTAAAAAAAATAAAAGTAAAGCATAAACTAAAACCAAAACCTAAACCTAAACTTAAACCTAAAACTAAATTGAAAATAAAATAAAATATAAAAACCAAACTAAAATAAAATAAATAAAAACCTAAACAAAACTAAAAAATTAAAAACCTAAATAAATAAAAACTAAACCTAAAATAAAACTAAAATAAACCTAAAATAAAATAAAAACTAAAAAAACTTAAACCTAAATAATAACCTAAAAAATAAATAAAAAATAAAAACTAAACCCTAAACTAAAAAAAATCCAAACCAAAAATAAAAATAAAATAAACCTAAACCTAAACTAAAATAAATAAAACCTAAACCTGAACCTAAACCTAAACTAAGTAAAATAAAATAAACTAAAAATAAACCTAAACATAAACTAAAAAATAAAACCTACAAATAAACCAAAAATAAAAATAGAAAACTTAAACCTAAAAGAAATAAATAAAAACCTAAACCTAAACCTAAAAATAAAAAATAAAACCTAAACCAAAAAAAATAAAACAAAATTAAAATTAAACAAAAAATAAACTTGACCCTAAAGAATAAATTAAAATAAAAATCTAAACTAAAATAAATAAACTAAACTAAATAAAAATTAAAATAAACTTAAATCTAAATAAAAATTAAAATAAACTAAAATAAATAAAAAATAAATTAAACAAACCTAAACCTACCATTTTACTTAATTAAAAAATAAATAAGTAAACCTTAAATCCTAAACCTTAAAAAAAATAAACTAAAATAAAAAGACCCTAAATTTATAATTGAAATTCTAAACCCTAGACCTATAACCCTAAACCCTAAACCATTTAACCTTAACCATAAACCCTAAATCCTAAACCCTAAACCCTAAAAAGCTGTAAACCCTAAACCCTAAACCATAAACCTTAAAACCCTAAACCTTAAACCCTAAACTCAAACCCACATGCCCCTCCCCCAGCCAGAGCTCTCGTTCTTTGGAGATTTTTAAATCCCTCTTGGTGGTGCATCCTCGACTAGGGATTTCTGTAGCTTTGGCCTTGGTTTTGATCAATTTCAAAGGCTTGAACGGCATTTGGCCATTTGCATGATGCTTCATCATTGACCATGGCTGCAATGAGTTCTATTCCTTGGGCTCCACCTCATATTATGGATGCTTCGGCTAGGTCATCTGATATTTTGGGGCTTGGCGACCCTAATTCTACTTCTTCTACTAAATCTTTTAAGGAAGCGCTCTCTAGTAAGACTTCTCCCTCTGTTAATCCGGTTAATCTCATTTTAATGTCTTTTAGAGGTTTTTCGGTCATAATGTGCTCTAATGTGGATGTTGAATATTTGGCAAAACCATTTGAATTTTCTCTTATCGGTAAATTTGCTTTGCGTTATCCAAATTTGGATAAGATCTTCTCTTTTTTCCATAATTTTAATTTTTGGGGTGCTTTCTCGAATGGCCTTATTGACCCTTGGCATATCCTGATACAACTTTCTAATGATCTGGATTATTCACATGTTTTTGTGTGTCATTCTTATTTCATCTTTAATTATCAAATGCGCTGTTGAAGTGGTCACCTCTTTTTGACATTAAGGAGGAATCTCCTATTGTACCTGTGTGGCTATCTCTTTCTAATATGTGCATTCATTTTGTTACCCATCATGTGCTTTTTACAGTCCGAGCTTTATTTGGTCGGCCTTTGCAACTCAACCAAGTGACCACTGAGCAGTCTCGCCCTTCTATGGCTTGGATCCTCATGGAATTATACATAACTAAAAAACATCCTAAGGAAGTTTGGATTGGATCTAAAAAAATAGGTATTCGCAAAAGGTTGAATTGGAGAACCTTCTAGTTTTTTGTTCCCACTGTAAAATTCATGGTCAAGATAATTCGAAATGTTTTATTCTCCATTCCAACTTAAAAAAAATATGAAATCCTCCTAAAGAGAATGTTGTTCCTACCCATAAGCCAATCACTACTTATGTTTAGAAATCAGCCTCAGATCTTAAGAATGGTATGAAGGCTGTTATTAAGGTTGATTCCTTGGATATCGAGGTTAATCCTATTGAACAAGTTTTGACTCCTACTATTAATATAGATTTGGCTGATTTTCAAAATGGGTAGGATGATTTACCTCTTTTTCCTTCTTTGAATTTGAATATTTTTTAATGCGGAGAATAATAAATTTTCAATGTTATTGAAAAATAATTATGTTTCCTCTGATTCTATTTCTACATATATGTCTACTTTGATCAATGAAAATGAAGCTTTTAATGAGGATTTAAATGATGCTAGCATGCTAAAAACATTTCTGATCTAGATTTAACTACTTGTATTTTAAATGGTTCTAAATTGTCACCATCTCTCATTTATAATCTTAATATTCTTGTTAATCCTACTTTTCAACTTAATATGGATTTGGAAGAGGGTGAACTCCCCTCCAAATACTTGGAGAATTTTATTAAATTTGTGACCAATGTTACTAAATCTTGCTCGGATGATGACTCTAAGGAAAAAAATGGTTTTAAATATATCATGCTAAAAAGAAAAAGAGTGTAAAAAATTACTCTCCCAAATTATCCAAAAACACTAGATCTACAACATCTTCTCACTCCTCTCTTAATTAAACTTTGCTTAACCCCTTTTGATTTTGCTTATGTTTAAATTTCTTGTTTGGAATATTAGAGGGATCGATACCCTCTCAGTTCGTAATTGCATTAGAAATCTTTGTCACATTCATAATATTTATTCACTTATTATTCTAGAGCCCCTTATTCATGCTAATAAAATTAACCATGTTTCTAGAATGATCAGCTGCAATAAAATTTTCTCTAATGTTAGTAATAAGTTTTGGTGTTTTTGGAATAATTTCATTGAGGTTTCTATTATTGATGATTTTTAACAAGTTACCAATGCTCAAATCTCTTATGTTGACTATTGTGTTTTGGGCTCTTTTGTTTATGCATCTTGTTATAGATCTGGTAGAAATCTTCTTTGGGATAATTTGAGGAATTTTGCTACCTCGGTCAATAAACCTTGGTTAGTGTGATTTCAACACTATTTTATTTTCTTCTAAATGAGTGCTGGTTCCTCTTCCAATATTCATTCCATGGAAGATTTTTTCAATATGATCCTTAATTTTAATTTGATTGATATTGGCTTTAAGCATTTTAATTATACTTGGAAAAACTCTAGACTTCAGCAAAGGTTGGACCAGATTCTTTTTAATACTCACTAGATTACTCAATGTCCTATTACTTATGTTGATCATTTAAGTAGAACTGTGTCTAATTATGCTCCTCTTCTTGTTTCTATTAAAGATAATTCTAATAGATTACATAAATCCTCTCCTTTTAGATTTCAGGACATGTGGATTCAGCATATTGATTTTTTTTGATGTTGTGGCTAATAATTGGAAAGCCCATTTACATCCTGATAAATCGATTATGGGGATTAATAGACTTTGGTTTAAACTTTAAAGACCTAAACAAAATTTGGGTTGGTGGAACAAACATTACTTTAAAAACATTTTTTCTAATATTAAAGATATGGAAAATTTAGTTTATGACTTGACTGAGGCAAAAGAGAAACTTGTTAACTCCAAAATATGGAAGAGACTTACTTGTGCCAAAAAGCTTCGCATGATGTTGATAATAATACTATGTATTTTCATGATTTAGTTAATAAAAAGAGAGCTTTGAATAATATTAAAAAAAATAAAGATGATAATGGTGTTTGGATTATCGAGAATAATGATATTAAGGAATCAGTTTTTAATTACTTTAGCAATATGCTTAATAAGAGTTGCTCTTATGAAGCTATTTCTAAATTGCTTTTGATTCTTTCTATGATTACTAATGATGATAATAATTTGCTTACCATTATGCCTAATGTGCTTAATAGCATGAATATATATTCTATTACTAGTCTGGAGGGTTTCACTACTCAAAATTTTCAAAAATGTTGGTTTATCATTAAAAATGATTTGATTGAGGATATCATTGATTTTTTTAATCGTAATCCTTTTCTTGATATTTTTTTGGTACTTCGATCATTCTCGTACCTAAAAAGGTAATGCAAACTATTGGAGTGATTTTAGACCTATTAGTCTTTGCACCTTCTTCAATAAGTTGATTTCCAAAATTCTAACCAATAGGCTTAGTCCTTTACTTAATAAAATTATCTCTCTCAACCAAACTAGTTTTGTTAGACGTAGATCTATTTATGATAATATTTTATCAGCCCAAGAATTAATTAATGATCTCGATGCTAAGAATAGAGGCCACAACATTCTTTTCAAATTAGATATTACCTAAGCCTTTGATAACATTTCTTAGGACTTTCTTTTCCATATTTTGAATTTATTTGGACTTTCTAATAAATTTATTTTTCTTATTAAAAATTGTATTAATAATTCCTATTTTTCAATTTTGCTTAATGGGGAAGCCTTGGGGTTCTTTCCCTCTTCCCATGGCTTAAGACAAGGGGATCATTTATCTCCTACATTATTTATTATCATTGTAGAGTACTTATCTAGGAGCATCAATGATTTATTCTTTAACAATTCTAGTATGAACTCCAAAACTCTTGGTGGTCTTCCTATTTCCCATTTAAGCTTTGTAGATGATTTCATTATTTTTTGCAATGCTTCTATTCATCATATCAAGCATCTCAAGTATTTTCTAAATAAATTTGGTAGAGAAGGTGGCCTTTCAATCAATGATAACGAAAGCTGCTTTATCACTTCCTCTCATATCTCAAATAATAAATTAAATAAATACTGCATATCATTGATTTTAAGCATCAACACTTACCTCTAAAGTACTTGGGTGCTCCTCTCTTTAAATGCCTAAAATGATCCCATCTCTTTGATGAGTTAATTCAAAAAATTTAAAATAAAATTTTTGTTTGGGAATTCCATTTACTTTCCTTAGGTGGCAGGCTCACTCTTCATAAAAGCACTCTTAATTCAATGCCTTTTTATTTGATACAAACTATAATCCCCACTAAAGCTACTCCATCAAAATTGATCTCTTGATTAATAAATTTTTTGGGGCTCTAATAACTCTAGCAAAGAATGCATTGGACATCTTGGTATAAATGTTCTGGTCCTTTGGGTGAAGGTGCACTAGGTTGCAAACCTATTTGTGAAGCTATCACCTCTTTCTCTCATAAGCTCTGGTGGAATTTTATGGAGAATGATAGCCTTTGGGCTATTTTATGATGGAGAAATATTGCCAAGGTAAACACGCTCTTATCTATGCTTATAAAGTTGGTGACTCTCTAGTTTGGAAAAGGCTTTGCTCCATTTAATGGGTTGTTGAATCCTTAATATCTTGGGGCATCCATTCAGGTACCTCTTTCTTTTGGCAAGACAACTGGGACTCCATTGACACCCTTTTATCTACCCACTCTCTTCTTTGTTGTCAAAGTTAACACTTTTTGGCTTAATAATAATTGGAATGAAAGAAAACTTGAGAATTATATCCCTATTTCTCTTTTTGGCAATTTTAGAAATATCCCCAAACCTGATCAAATTCTTTTTAAGCTTTCTTATAATGGTGATTTTGTTCCTAAAGATGTTTGGAATTTTATTAGAGATAAGCAGAACCCCTCCAATGTCTTATTAAACATTGGAACAATATCATTCCCATTTCTTATTTAGTTTTAGCTTGGAGGATTTTGAATAACTTTACTCCTATGGACTCTTTGCTCTGGACTAAAGGGTTTTATTTACCATCAAAATGCTATTATTGCTTTCATATTGAAAATGTAAATCCTAGTTTTGTCAATGTTGCTATTGCTTCTAAATTTTGGCTTTGGTATGATGATTTATTTAAATCCAACTATTTTCATGGTTCTCTTCCTTAATATCAACTTCTTGAGGTTTGTTTCAAAAAAAATTGTGAAAGGTCATATCAAAGTTTTAGCTACTATTACCTTTCTCTGGTTCATCTGGATGGATAGAAATGATGCTATATATCATGGCACTCCTATGAACTATAAAAGGATCATGGCTAAAACTAAAGAAAAAATTCATGCTCTGTTTATTGCCAATCTTATTAGTAACATTCATTTTAGAGGCTATAAATTTGTACCTGAAAACCTAGGTATCATTATGCCTGACTTGGACCCTTATAAATGTGTTATGATTATCCATTGGATCAAACCAAAAGACAACTTGATTAAAGTGAATATTGATGGTTCTGTAGCTTCCAATAAATATGGCTGTGGTGGTATCCTTAGGGATTCTAAAGGTATTGTCATTTGTGCTTTTGCCAATCCTCTCAAAGCCCATTCTATTTTTTTTGTTAATGAAGCTATTGAAACTTGTTTGAATAGAGGTTTTCTCAACATCTGGTTTGAAGTTGATGCTCTCTTGCTTTTTGACATGCTTAATTCCAATAAAAATAGGAATGTTGAATTATTTTATCTCATTAATCATACAAAAAATCTTCTTTTTCAAGTTTGTTTTAAAATTCCCCACATCCTTTGTTAAATATAATGCCTGTGCTAATTTCTTGGCTAATTTAGGTTCCAACTTTACTGACTTCACTTTATTTGACAACCAAATGTTGCCTAAACTATTAAGAAGCTTGGTTAATCTGGAAAATACTGGATTGCCTTATCTCAGATTATAATTTCTTGGCTTGGTTTCTTTTGTTATATTTTTTTATGAGCCTTTGCTTTTGTTTGCCTTTTATTAAACCCTCTTTGGGTTGTGGTTATTTTCTTATTTTCACACTTTGGCCTTAGTTTCTTATTTTTACACTTTGGCTAGAGCTGGTTGTTACTTTTGACCTTTTACTTTTGGGTTGGCCTAGTGTTTACTCCTTGGTGGTTATTATCATTGTAGCTAGAGTTGATTTTATTTTTTTAGCTTGGTGGCTGCTGTTTGCATGGATGGGTTTTTTACCATATTTTTTCCTTGGCTATTTTTGATAACCACCTTTTGGGTTATGGCTTTATATGTTGTTGGGTATTCCTCATGTATGGGTTTTACCTCATTTCAAGGCTAGTTGCTCACTTACCTATTTTGGATCTGCTATTGTGGAAGTTGAATTGGTGGTTTTGTTGGCTGGATCGGTTGACTAGCAGTGTTGGCTGGTTAGGTTGGTTAGCTAATTGGCTATTTTGGCTATTTTTTCCTTTTCTATTGGTGACATAATTGGGGAAGAGTTAGTGGTTTAGCTCTGGCCTCATTTTGGAATGGTGGAGGTTTTTGTTTGGCTATTACTTTCTCTATCTTATTGAATGTGGCTTGGTGGTCGATTTTGCTGATTCTATTTTATTTCTTTTGGTTTTGGTTTTGTCCTCTTCCTATTTTAGCCTTCCTCTCTTGGCTACAATGGCTCTAGGTTGGCTGGTTGAGGGCTTTTTGGTGGCTATTATTTTCTTGGCTATCTTGGGTGATTTTGGATTGATGGCTGTTATTGGACTGTACATTGACTTGGGTTTTCTGCTACTGTGGTGGTTGGCTGGGAGGCTATGTTGGCTGGCTAGATTGTTTGGTTGTTTCTCTATTGTGTGGTATTTTGCTAGTTTTTCTGCATTTCCTTGGCTGATGGGAATCTTTACTTTGTTGGTTACTAATGATGGGTTATTCTTTGGGGGTTGCCTTATGGATGTTTTACTTAGCTTCTTTGGTGCGATGACTTTTAGTTGTCCTTGGAATCTTGGTTGGCTGCCTTTCTCTTTGTTGGTTTTTTTTCTTCTTCTTGTCCAATTTGTTGTAGCCTTTTGATGTGCTGGCAAAACCTTTGTTGATCCTTCTAAATTGAGATTTTTGGTTTCTGGTGGTTGGTGGCTTCCTTTTTCGTGTGCTGGTTTTAGTTGTTGGCTTGTTAAGGTATGCTGGTGATGGTTTTGGTGGTATTACTGCTTGATTCCATTAGCTTGGACAATGATCCTACTGTAACTTCTAGGTTGCTGGCTTTATGTGCTTGGCCTATTGTGGGTTTTAGTTGGTGGGTTGGCTGCAGATTGGCTATTGGTTGGTTATTTTCTCTGTTTGTTTAGTGTAGGACTGGATCACTATGGACTGGTAGCCTCGGATGGATGTAGGTATCAGGTATACTGGCTATGATGACTTTGATGTTAATCACCTCCTCTCTTGTGTTGGTAGCTTTATATATGATTGTAACCCTTATGAAGTTTAGATGCTCATATGTATTGTTGCCCCTTGAGATGATCTTAACTAAGCCTGAGCCTTTTCTTTGTCAGCTCTCCTTTTGCTCTCTTTATCCTTATCCTTTTAGCTATATTTTTGCTTTAGTAGTGTTTTTTGCAGAGTTCTTTCGTAGGTTGGAACTTTACCGAAGGCTTGGTCATTTCTCAGTCATCCTTACTGTTGTTGCTATGGAGCTTGCTTATCTTACTTTCTCAAAGGAATCATGAACTACTTCTGACTCAACCTATTGTTTTTTTATGCTTTGTTTTGTTTTACTCTGTGTCATTTTGCTCTCATGCTTTTTAGTTGATGTTTTTGCTCTTTCATTTTCTTTTCTTCTTCTAATGTACTTAGATGAGGGTTTAGCTATTTAGGTTTCTTGTAGCTTTATGAGCGGTAGAATTCTGTGCTTTATGCCTTTTAAGAACATTGTATCTTTTCCATTTATGGTAATAAAATTTTAACTTTTTCCAAAAAAAAATCCTAAACCCTAAACCCTAAACCCTAAACCCTAAACCCTAAAACCCTAAACCCCAAAAAACGCTAAACCCTAAATCTTAAACTAAACCCTACCGTAAACTCTTCCCTCCACTAAACCCTACCTAAACTTAACCCTACCCTAACCCTGACCAAACACTAAACTCCTCTGATCATACTGGGCTACACCTACCACTCCCTCCTAAACCTGGGCCCTCCCCACCAGACTCTAACCACTGCGCCCAAACCTGGGCCTTACCACTACTTCCCTGACCTCACTGGGCCCTGGGCCAAGACCTAAACTGGGCCCACTCCAGACCTGGGCCCTAATGACTGCCCTGGGTTACCTGGGCCACAACCCTAAACTGAGCCTAATCTAAACCACTGACCCCAAACCCACTGGGCTACCACCAACCATGGGCCCTCCCTGGGCTTTGGGCTAAACTGACTCAAACTATCAAACCTAAAACTAAAACTGACCTACTAAATAAAACTTAAAAAATAAAATAAATAAATAAAACCTAAACCTAAATAGAATAAATAAATAAAATAAAATAAAAACCTAAACTAAAACCTAAACCTAAACCTATAAATAAAATAAAATAAACTAACAAAAATAAACTAAAATAAAATATATAAAAACCTAAACTAAACTAAAAAATAAAATAAACTTAAGAATAAATAACCCAAATAAAAAAAATTAAATGTAAAAGAAAAATAAAATAAACCTAAAATAAAATAAAATAAAAACCTAAACATAAAAAATAAAACTAAAAATTAAACCTAAAAAAAATAAAAAATAAAACATAAACTTTATAACCTAATAAACCTAAACCTAAACTCTAAGAATGGGCAGAACCTTGATAGCAGGAACAGCATTGTTAACCAAGCTTAGTCTATATCTAGCGGTGTAGGCGAAGGCGAAGGCGGCAGTTATCACAATGGTAGTGGGGGATCTAGAGGTGCTGGTGGATATAGAGGTGGTGGTGGATATAGAGGTGGTGGTCGAAGCAATGGTGGTTATGAAAGAGAAAGGAGCGATATAGGTTTACAAGTGGTGGTGGGAGGAGAGATCGGGGATATGATGGTGGATCCTACTCGAGAGAGGTGGTTCGATGGGAACAAAGCGAAGAAACGGTCGATCGATCTGCTACTTATGGTGTCTTTCTGTAGGCGTTCACGGTTATCTAGGGTTTTTTATTTGCTTTATGCACACTCATTTTCAAACTATGTTGTCGCTTATGTCTTAGAAAACTAGGTGTGTTACTTAGTTGATGGAATCAAAAAGAATAAATGTTGAACCTGAATTTGTTCTCTGTTGAAAAAAACAAAAACAAATAGCCTAAACCCTAAATTAAAACCTGAACCAAAAAGCAAAAACCTAAACCCTAAACCCTAAACCCTAAGCCCTAAACCCAAAACCCAAAACCCTAAAACCCAAAACCCTAAACCCTAACCTCTAACCTCTAAAACCAACTTAAACCCTAAATTCCAAACCCTAAATCCTAAACCCTAACCCACCAAACCCTAAACCTTCAAAAAACCAAATAAAACCTAAACTAAATAAAACCTAAAAATAAAATAATTAAATAAACCAAAACCAAAATAAAATAAAATAAGAACATAAACTAAAACTTAAACCAAAACCAAAACCTAAACCAAAACCTAAATAGAAAATAAAATAAAAATGAAAAATTAAAATAAAATAAATAAAAACTAAACTAAACTAAAAATTAAAAAAACCAAGATAAAGTAACAACTAAACCTAAAATAAAATAAAATAAAAATTAAACAAAAATCTAAACCTAAATAATAAACCTAAAAAATAAAACCTAAAATAAATAAAAAACATAAACCCTAAACTAAAAAAAATCCTAAACCTAAAATAAAAATAAAATAAACCTAAACCTAAATTAAAATAAAATAGACTAAAATAAATAAAACCTAAACCTAAACCTAAAATAAACTAAACCTAAACCCAAAACAAAATAAAATAAAATAAACTAAAAATTAACCTAAACCTAAACTAAAAAAATAAATCTTAAAAATAAACATAAAATAAAAACTTAAAACCTAAACATAAAAAAATAAAATAAAAACCTAAACCAAAAAATAGAAAATAAAACTTAAACTTAAAAAAAATTTTAAAAATAATACTAAACTTTAAAATAAAAATAAACCTAAACCTAAACCAAAAAAATAAACTAAAATAAAAACCTAAACAATTAATAAACTAAATCAATAAACTAACTAAATAAATAAAAAAATAAACTTAAACAAAATCATAAAATAAATAAAAAAATAAACTAAATAAAATAAATCTAAACTATTGATTTTCTTAATTTAAAAAAAAACCTAACCAAAAACCCTAAACCTAAATCTAAAGAAAAAAATTGAAAGTTTAAAAAAATAACCTACCTGACCCAAACTAAACCCAACCAAACTAAACCCTAAACCTAAACCAAAACCAAGATCATAAACCCTAAACCCTAGGCCCTACAAGCACTAACCCTGAGCCACAAACTGACCCTGAGCCACAACCTAAACCCACAAAACCTAAAACTAAACCCTAAATGGACCCACCTAAAATAAACTAAAGGTTAAAACCTAAACCTAAACTAAATTAAACCAAAAAATAAAATAAATAAAAAAACTTAAACCAAAATAAATAAAATAAAATAAAAACATAAACTAAAACCTAAACTTAAACCAAAAAAGAAAATAAAATAAAAAATAAAAACTAATCTAAAATAAATTAAATAAAAAGATAAAATAAACTAAAAAATTAAAAATGTTAAAAAAAAATAAAACTAAACTTAAAAGATGAAATAAAATAAACCTAAAATAAAATAAAATAAACATAAAATAAAAACTAAATAAAAAATAAATAACAATAAAAATAAAAAAAAACATAAATAAAATTTTAAAAAAAATTTAATAAATAAAAAATAAACAAAATTAACCTAAACTTACTAGTTTACTTAATTTAAATAAAATAAAAAAAACTAAGAAAATAAATTTAAAAAAAAACTAACCTAAAACACTAAACACTAAACCTAAACCAAACCTAAACCACAAACCCTAAAATATAAACCCTAAACCCTAAACCTAAACCCTAAAACCACAAAACAATAAACCCTAAAAACTAAGTAAACCCAAAGAAAAAAAAAACCCTAGGAAACCTTAAAACCTAAAAAGATAGCTAAAAGTAAATAAAACCTAAAAAAAAATAAAATAAATAAAAAAATTTTAAACCTAAATAAAATAAAATAATAAAATAAAATAAAAAACCTAAACTAAAACCTGACTAAACCTAAACTAAACCTAAAATTAAAATAATATAAAAATAAAACTAAAACAAAATAAATAGAAACCTTAATTAAACTAGAAAAATGAAATAAACCTAAAAATTAAAAACCTAAATAAAATAAAAACTAAATAAAAACTTAAACCTAAAAAATAAACCTAAAAATAAATAAAAAATAAAATCTAAACCTAAACCTAAAATAAACATAATAAAATAGACCTAAACCAAATCTAAAATATGGACTAAAATAAATAAAACATAAATGTATACCAAAATAAACTAAACCTAACCAAACTAAATAAAATAAAATAAACTAAAATCAACCTAACGTAAACTAAAAATAAAACCTAAAAATAAACCTAAAGTAAATACCTATAACCTAAACTTACAAAGAAAATAAAACCTAAACCCAAAAAAATAAAAAAATAAAACCTAAAGATATAATAAAAATAAAACTAAACTAAAAAAAAAACATAAACCTAAACTAAACCTAAAATCTAAACTAAAATTAAAACCTAAACTAAAATAAATAAACTAAACTAAATAAAAAAAATAATAAAATAAAAATAAAATAAAATAAACTAAAATAAATAAAAATAAACTAAATAAACCAAACTACGGTTTTCTTAATTTTAAAAAAAACCTAAACACTAAACCCTAAACCCTAGGCACAAACCCAAACAACCCTAAACCTAAAAAACCACCAAACCTTAAAATAAATAAAATCCTAAATTAAACTAAAAATTAAAACCAAATAAAACCAAAACCTAAAAAAAAAAACCTATAATAAAATAAAATAAAATTAAATAAAACTTAAAAAAAATATCCATTAAATAAAATAAAATAAAATATACATGACTAAATAAACATAAACCTACTGGTTTACTTAATTTTAAAGTTAACCCTAACACTAACACTAAACCCTAACCCATGCCTAAACCTAAACTTGCGACCCTAAACCCTAAACTAACCATGGCGTGACACCTAAACCCTAAACCCTAATGGTTGACCTAAACTGGGCTTTAAACCCTAAAACCATGATCCTAAACCATAAACCCCAGATCCACTGAGCCAACATACCCTAAAACCATATGCCTAAACCACTTTACCTACCCTAGGCCCTAGGCTCTTAGGCCCTAGGCTTTACACTGCTACTAAATCCTGAGCCACTGAAATAGATCCTAAACCTGGGCCCCACAAACTAAACCTGACCTACACCCTAAACCCTGAGCCCTGGCCCCAGGCCTGGGCCTAAATCATAAACCACTGAACAAGATCCAAAAAAAATACCATAAAATCTAAAAATAAATTAAATAAAAACATAAACCTATGTAAAAATAAAATAAAATAAAGAAACCTAAACTAAAACCTAAACCTAAACCAAAATTAAAACCAGATCTTTGGCCTAAAAAATAATAAAACTAAAATAAAAAAACTAAAATCAAATAAATAAAACCTAAACTAAATGAAAATAATAAAAACCTAAAATAAAATACCTTTAAAGTAAAAATAAAATAAAATAAAACTTAAAACTAACCTCTAAAATGGTAAAATAAACCTAAACCCTAAGCTAAGAAAACCTAAACCTAAAGTCAATAATATAGTAAACCTAAACTAAAAATAAACTAACCCTAAAGTAAATAAATTAAAATAAAACTAAAATAAACCTAAATGTCTAAAATAAACCTAAAAATAAAACCTAAACCTAAATATGAAAATAAATTAAAACCTAAACCTTAACTTAAAATAAAAAAATAAAACCTAAACCTAGAAAATAAAATAAAAAATAAACTAAAATAAAACATAAACATAAACTAAATGTAAACAAAAATAAACTAAAATAAAAAAAACTAAAATGGATAAGAATAAATAAAAAACTAAATAAAAAATAAAATAAACCTAAATACAAATAAAAAAAATAAAATACTAGATAAATAAAATAAACTCAAATCTAAACTGCTTGTTTGCTTGGTTTTTTAAAAGAAACCCTACCCACCCAATCCTAAACCTAACCCTTAACCAACCCTAAACCCTAGGCCCAAACCTGTGTACCCTAGCTGGCAGCCAAACACTAAACCCTAAAGCCCTAGGCTTTACCCTAAGCCTAACCCACTCTCTCTGACCCTAAACCCTATTGTACCTAAATCCTAAAAGCCTAAACCCTAAACCTGACCCTAAAAAATCCACAAAGGCACAAAGCCTAAAACCCTAAACCTTATAATCCCAGGCCTTAAACCTAACCTGACAGCAAACCTAAATCTTAAACCATAAACATAAGCCCAAATCCTAAAACAATGGACTAACCCTACCCTAAACCCTAAAACACCCTAAACCCTAAAATCCTAAACCCTAAAGCCTAGAGCCTAAAGCCTAAACCCTAAACCCTAACCCTAAACCTTAAACCTTAAAACCCTAAACCCTAAACCCTTTAGGGTCAAATTTGGTTTGTCATTTGAATTTATGCATCCATCTTTTTAAAATCAAGTAAAATAAAATGGATTTCCTTTATGTAAGCTTGCATGTGTTGATTTAATTTAATATTTACCTAGCTATTATTACTATTAAATCAAAATGTAATTTTTAAAACCTTATAATGAATAATAATATGCATTTTTATGATAGTTATAAATACATATGAAATGCATGTGCTTATAGCTTAAGTGTATAAATATTAAGTTCTCTTTCCTCTATTCAAGTGTTTACTTATATAAACTTAAGTAGTAATGGGTATAAACTCTGGACATCCCGGGAACATGATGCTTTAGCTAGCCCTAAGGAGGTCATTTGATTACCTCACTTCCCTAGTTTGTTACTTGGTTGATGAAATCAAAAAGAAGAAATGTTGAATCTCAATTTGTTCTTTGTTAAAAAAAACCAAAAATCCTAAACCCTAAACTAAAACTTGAACCCTAAACCCTAAACCTTAAAAATCCTAAACGCTAAACCCTAAACCCTAAACCTTAAATCGTAAACCCTAAAAACATATAAACCTAACCCTAAATAAAACTTAAAATAAAATAAATAAATAAATAAAACTTAAACCTAAATAAAATATAATAATAAAATAGAATAAAAACCTAAACTAAAACCTAAACCTAAACCTAAACCTAAACTAAAAATAATATAAAATCAAAAATAAAAGCTAAAATAAAATAAAATGAATAAAAACATAACTGAAAAAAATAAGATAAACTTAAAAAATAAAAAACATTAATTTAATAAAAACTAAATGTAAAATAAAAATAAAGTAAACCTAAAATAAAATAAAATAAAAACTAAAGAAAAACCTAAACCTAAAAAATAAACCTAAAAATAAATAAAAATAAAACCTAACCCTAAACTAAAAAACTTAAAGATAAAATAAACAAAATAAAATAATCATAAATTTTAACTAAAAAAACTAAACTAAAATAAATAAAGCTAAACCTAAACCTAACACTAAACAAAATAAAATAAACTAAAATAAAAATAAACCTAAACCTAAACTAAAAATAAAAACCTAAAAATAAACCTAAAGTAAAAACCTAAAACCTAAACCTAACAAAAAAAATACCTAAATTGAAACCTAAAAATAACAAATAAAACCTAAACCTCAAAAATAAAATAAAAATAAAACTAAACTAAAAAATAAACATAAACCTAAACCTAAACCTAAAAAATAACTAAAATAAAAAACCTAAACTAAAATAATTAAACCTAATTAATAAATATAACTAAAAATAAATAAAATAAACCTAAATAAAATAAATAAATTAAATAAACCTAAAATAACCATTTTGGTTAATTTAAAAAAAACTAAACCCTAAACCCTAAATCCACAAACCCCACCTACTGACCCTAAACACTAAACCCTAAATCTAAACCCTAAAACCTAAACCTAGGCCCAGAAACCACAAAACCCTAATTCCTAAAATGCTACCTAAAGGCTAAACCACAAACCCTAAAACTAAACTGTAAACTAAACCCTAAAAAAACCATAAACCCTAAACTACACTACCAACTGAGCCACTGGCCTAACATAAAATAAACTCTAAATCCTAAACCCCAAAACCCTAAACCCAAACCCACAAAACCATTAACCTAAACTAAATAAAACTAAAAATAAAAAATAAATAAATAAAATCTAAAATAAAATAATAATAATAATAATAATAATAAACTAAACCTAAACTAAAAATAAAAAATAATGATAAAATAAAATAAAATAAAATAAATAAAACCTAAACTAAAATAAAATAAATCTAAGAATAAAAGACCTAAATAAAATAAAATATTATCATAAAATAAAAATAAAATAAACCTAAAATAACATATAATAAAAACTAAATAAAAACCTATACCTAAAAAATAAAACCGTAAAATAAAACCTAAAAATAAATAAAATTAAACCTATATCCTAAGCTAAAAATAACTTAAACCTATAATAAAAAAAAATACAAAATAAAATAAACCTAAACCTAAACTAAAATAAATAAAACCTAAACCTAAACTAAATAAAATAAAATAAGCTAAAATAAACCTAAACCTAAACTAACAAAATTAAACCTAAAAATAAACCTAAAACTTAAACTTGAAAAATAAACTAAAAACCTAAACCTAAACCTAAAAATAAAAAATAAAACTTAATCCTAAAAAATAAAATAAAATAAGTCAACTAAAAAACAAACCTAAATCTAAACCTAAACCTAAAAAAATAAACTAAAATAAAAAAACTAAACAAAAATAAATAAACCTAAAGGAAATAAACCAAACTAAACAAAAGATAAACTAAAATAAATTAATAAAATTAAATAAACAAACCTAATGGTTTTACTTAATTTGTAAAAAATCATAAACCTTAAATCCTAAACCCTAAACCCTAAATCATAAAAAACCCTAAACCCTAATCGTAAACCCTAAACCATAAAAGCATAAACCTGAAAACCCTAAACCCTAAACACTAAACCCTAAACTATAAATCTTGAGCCCACAACCTACAACCCTAAACTAAACCACAAAAACCACAAACCCTAAACTAACCCTAAGCTAAACCCTAAACTAACCCACAAACCCTAAACCCTAAAACTAAAATGGTTTAAACACTACATCCTAAACCCAAAGAACCCTAAACTAAGCTCCTAAACCCTAAATCATGAGCCTTAAAAAACGCTAAAGCTGAGCACTAAACCCTAAACTTAAACCCTAAACCCTAACCCTAAATCCTAAACTCTAAAACCCTAAATCCTAAGACCCTAAACCTTAAACCCTAAAACCAAAACCTAAACCTAAACTAAATAAAACCTAAAATTAAATAAATAAATAAACTTAAACATAAAATAAAATAAAACTAAACTAAAACCTAAACCTAAACCTAAAAATAAAATAAAATAAACTAATAAAAATAAAGTAAAAATGAATAAAACATATACTAAAATAAAAATAAGATAAACCTAAGAATAAAGAGAAATAAAATAAAATAAATGTTAAAATAAGATAAACCTAAAATAAAATAAAATAAAACTAAATAAAACCTAAACCTAAAAAATAAACATTAAAATAAAACCTAAAAATAAATATAAAATAAAACCTAAATTTTAAACTGAAGAAAACCTAAACATAAAAGAAAAATAATATATACAAAATAAAATAAACCTAAACCTAAACTAAAATAAACTATACTAAAACAAATAAAAGCTAAACCTAAATAAATAAAATACAATAAACTAAAAATAAACCTAAACCTCAATTGAAAAAACCTAAAAATAATTCTAAAATAAAAACCTAAAACTAAAACCTAAAAAATCAAAATAAAGACCTAAACCTTAACCTAAAAATAAAAAATAAAACCTAAACCTAAAAAATAAAATAAAAATAAAACTCAACTAAAAAAATAAACCTAATCTGAATGTAAACCTAACAAATAAACTAAAATAAAAAATGAAACTAAAATAAATTATCCTAAAATAAATAAACTAAATTAAATAAAAAAAATATAAAATAAACTAAAATAAATAAAAATAAACTAAATAAACCTAAACCTAATGGTTTACTTAATTTAAAAAAATATAAAACCATAAACCATAAATTCTAAACCCTAAACCTTAAACATACAACCCTAAACCCTAAACCCCAAACATTAGAAAATCTTAAACCCTAAACCTAAAACCCTAATCATAAACCCTTAACCATAAAAGCATCAATCATAAAACACTAAACCCTAAACCCAAAATCTTAAACCCTAAACCTACAACCCAAAACCCAAACCCTAAACTTAAAAAAATCCTAAACTAACCGTAAACCCTAAATGTTAAACAAACCTTAAACCCTAAACCCTAAATTAACCCTGAACCATAAACCCTAAACCCAAAACCCTAAACCCTAAACCTTAAAACCTAAACCCTAAAACCCTAAACACTAAACCACAAACCTGACCCTAAACCAAACCCTAAAACAACCTAACCCTAAACCACAAGCATACACTAAAATAAAACTAGAAAAGAAAAGCGAAAAGCGATTGATCAGATCTGGTCTTAAAGATTATCTTTATAGTAGAGATGATTCTAGTTATCTAGGGTTTTTGATTTGCTCTATGCTTGCTCATTTTTTATCTATGTCTTCTCTTGTGTCTTAGGAAACTTGGTGTGTTACTTGGTTGATGAAATAAAAAAAAAGAAATGTTGAATATAAATTTGATCCTTGTTAAAAAAAAACTAAACACCCTAAACCCTCAACACTAAACTCTGAAACCCCTAAACCTTAAACCTTAAACCCTAAACCCTAAACCTAAAACCCCAAACCCACAAACCCTAAACCCAAATCCAAAACCCTAAACCCCAAAACCCAAACCGTAAAACTAAACCCAATCCCTAAACCCTAACCCTAAACCCTAAACTCACCACCCTAAACCACAGACTCTAAACCCTCAACTAAACTAAACTTTGAAAAGCTAAAAGCTAAATAACAAAATAAAATTAAAAATTAAATAAATAAAAGACCTAAACCAAAATTAAAAAAATAAAATGAAATAAAACCTAAACTAATCCAAAATTGAAGGAAAATAAAATAAAAAAATAAGACTAAAATAAAATAAAATAAATAACAAAATAAACTAAACTAAAAAAATTTAAAAAAAGCCTATATAAAATAAAAAGTGAACCTAAAATAAAAATAATATAAACCTAAAATAAAATAAAATAAAAACTAAAATAAAAATAAAACTAATCTAAATAATAAATTTATACCAAAACCTAAAAAATAAACTAAAATAAATAGACTAAACTAAATAAAAATAAAAATAAACCAAATAAAAAAAATAAAATAAAATAAATAGAAAATAAACTAAATAAATTGAAACCCACCAGTTTACTTAATTAAAATAAATAAAACCCTAAAATAAAAAACCCTTAACCCTAAACCCTAAACCTTTAACCCTAAACCTTAAACCTTAAACCCTAAACCCTAAACCATTAACTAACCCTAAACCCTACCCTAAACCTAAACCCAAACACTACCCAACCCTAATTAAACCCTAACCCAAACCCTGACCATAAACCCTCTAAACCTAAAAACCTAAACCTAAGCAAATAAAACCAAAAATACAATAAAATAAATGTAAACCTAAATAAAATGATCAAAATAAAATAATAACCTAAACTAAAACCTAAACCTAGCTTAAAAAACTAAAATAAAATAAAGAAAAACCTATAAACTACAAAATAAAATAAACCTAAGAATATAAAACTTAATAAATGAAAACTAAATGTAAAATAAAATAAAATAAACCTAAAATAAAATAAAATAAAACTAAACAAACCTAAACCTAAAATAAACTTAAAATGAAACCTAAAAATAAATAAAAAAATCCTAAACATAAAATAAACTTGAACTTAAACTAAAATAAACTAAACTAAAATAACTAAGACCTAAACCGAAACTTAAAATAAACTTAACATAAACTTAAATCTAAACTACATAAAGTAAAATAAACTAAAAATACAGCTAAACCTAAATTAAAATATAAAACCTAAAAATTAAAACCTAAAATCTAAACCTAAAAAAATAGTCCTAAACCTAAACCTAAAAATAATCTAAAAACTCACTAAAAAATAAATGTAAACCTAAACCTAAAAATAAACTAAAATAAAACCTAAAGTAAATAAACTAAACTAAATAAAAATAAAAAATAATCCTAAATAAAATTAAAAAAGATAAATAAAATAAATAAAAAAATAAACTAAATAAAATGAACCTGGGGTTTAATTAATTTTTTCTTTAAAAAAAACCCTAAACCCTACTTACACCTACCTCACTCTAATCCTAAACACTAAACCACTAAACCCTAACCTGACTAAACCCTACAGCATAAACCATAAAACCCTAAACCTTAAACCCTAAACCCTAAACCCTAAACTTTAAACCCTAAACTCCACTCCCTAAACACTAAATACTAAACTCTAAACTCTAAACCCTAAACCCTAAACCCTAAATTTAACCCTAAAGTACTAAATAAATTAAAAAATAAACCTAAACCCTAAAACTTAATAAACCTTAACCCTAAGAATGGGCAGAACCTTGACAGCAAGAACATCACTCTCAACCGGGCTCAGTCTAGATTTGGCAGTGGATGTGAAGGCGGAGGTGGCGGTTATCGCAGTGGTGGTGGGGTATGTGGAGTTGCAGGTGGATATGAAGGTGGTGATGGTCGAAGTTGTGGTGGTTTTGGAGGCGGGAGGAGAGATGAAGGTTACAGGCGTGGTGGCTGTGAAGTTAGAGAAACGGGATATGATGGTGGATCCCGCTACTCGAGAGGTCGAGGTGCTTCTAATGGGAACTAGTGAAACTAAAGAACGGTCGATCTGATCTACTGCTTATGGAACTATGTCTTTAGTTTTGCTCTATGTGTGCTCATTTTGAATTTATGTCATCGCTTGTGTCTTAAAAAACTTGATGTGTTATTGGTTGATGAAATCAAAATGAAGAAATGTTGAATCTGAATTTATTCTCTATTAAAATAAAAAAAAACCAAAAACCCTAAACCCTAAACTAAAACATGAACCCTAGACTTAAAACCTAAACCCTAAACCATAAAACCTCTAAACTCTAAATCCTAAACCCAAACCTAAACCACAAGACCTAGCCCAAAACCACAAACCCCAAAACTTATGCCATAAACCCTAAAACCTACAACCCTAAACCCAAAAACCTACCCCAAACCCTAAACCCTAAACCCTCATAACTAACCCTAAATCCTAAACCCTAGAAGCAATAAATAAAACTTAAACTAAATGAACCTAAAATAAAATAAATAAAATTAAACCAAAATAAAATAAAAAATAAAATAAATAAATAATTAAACTAAAACCTAAACTAAACCTAAATAATAAAACAAACTAAAAAAATAAAATAAAACTAAAGTAAAAATAAACATAAACATAAACTAAACCTAAAAAATAAACTAAAATAAAAACCTAAACTAAGATAAATAAACCTAAAATAAATAAACTAAACTAAATAAAATTAAAATAAACATAAATAAAAGAATAAAATAAAATAAACTAAGATAAATAAAATTAACTAAATAAACTTAAACTTGTCGGTTTGCTTAATTTTTTTTGAAATAAAACCCTAAACCCTAAACCCACAGGCCAGGCCCTGGGCCTTGGATCACTGGGCCCTAGGCAGGGGCCAGGCCACAAAGACCAGCCCTGAAACTGGGCCACTGGGCCTGGACCTGAGCTCTGGGCCACTCTGGACCCTGGGCCACAGTAACTTAGCCGCTTGACCTGGGCTGACCTGGGCCCTGAGCTCTCAGGCCACTGACCCTAAGGCTGGGCCTGGGCCATGGGCCACTGACCTTAGCCCCTCTCACCCACAGGCCACACTTGCCACTGAGGCCACAGGCCCTAAAGCCCTGACTCACAAGTGCTGACATGGCACTGACACTGGGCCTGATCAAGACCATAGCTGCAGGCCACAGGGCCATGGGCCTAATGGGCCATGGGCTGGATCAAACCAGGCTAAACTAAAACCATAAAAATAAACTGAGCCTAAAATAATAACTTACTCTTATCCTAGATAAAGATAAAATAAATTAAAAGATAAAATGACTACACTAAAAAAATAATAAACTATGAATAAAAACCTAAATATAATAAAACTAAAATAAAATAAAACCTAAATGTAAATAAAAATAAAATAAATAAAAATAAACATTAAAATAAACCTA